>BROG01000680.1:0-287500 GCA_030159075.1 Atrina japonica | reverse complement strand
GTATGTTAGGTATAAACAGATAACCCCTGTTGTACTTGGTATGTGTGTATGTTAGATATAAACAGATAACTCATGTTGTACTTGGTATGTGTGTATGTTAGGTATAAACAGATAACTCATGTTGTACTTGGTATGTGTGTAGGTTAAGTGTAATCAGCTAACCCCCTGTTGTACCTGGTATGTGTGTATGTTAGGTACAACCAGCTAACCCCTGTTGTACTTTTTATGTGTGTATGTTAGGTATAAACAGACAACTCATGTTGTACTTGGTATATGTGTATATGTGTATGTTAGGTATAAACAGATAACTCATGTTGTACTTGGTATGTGTGTAGGTTAAGTATAACCAAATAATGTCTTTACTTGGCATTTATGAATTTCAATTAGTTACATGTACATGTATAACCAGATAACACCTGTATGTTTTAGTCAGGGTAAATCAGCTAATGCCTGTTGTACTTGGCATATTCTATTGATCTGCCTGTAAACCATATCTGGAGCACTGAATTACTTCAGATATATAATTATTACAATTTTGAAAAATGACTTTCATGTACATACATAAGTTGTAATTGTGTCCCCTTTATTACAGATATTGTATAGATGGGTTTACTTGTATTATACATCCAAGAATTAAAAAAAAAAACAAAGTAGAATTACTCCAGTTCTGCATTATTTAAATGGTTGTACACTGTAAAGTTTTGCTTCCATTTAATTTTCGTCCTTAAGTTGAGAGGGTGAATTTAAAACGAAAGTGAAAATGGATAGTATGTTGAGTTATAGTGAAAACATTTTCTGTCATAAATGGGGGAAATAATCTATTTGAAATTTCTGCAGTTATACATGTACAGTAGAATATACATTTCAAACTTAGATTCTATTTATCTATTTATAACGTAGATTCTATTTATTTAAAAATATTAATTATTAAAAAAAAAAAAATAAAAAAAAAAAAAAATAAAAAAAAAAAAAACTGACCAATTCCTCTGCCCGTACTTGTTGCCTCCCTTTTAGCTCTTTTACCTCCTAGAGGCATATTTGGACTGGTCCGTCGTTGATTTACAGAAGAGTTTCTGTTCAAGTCTTGCTGAAATTAAACTTTGCATTAGGTGTGATAAGCTGGTGGTCTCTTCCCAGGAATACTGTTACCTCCCCCACCACTAAAAACTGGCCACCATCTTTTGACTGAGAAACTGTTGAATGCGGCGTAAAACAACATTCAAACTGAATAGCAAAAATTTGCAATCAAGTATTGTCTTAACTGAACTTTTAATGACCAAATACAAAATACAGAATTACCAAGAAATCTTAATCAACTTGGAATTATCAATCAATCAAATTCAAAACATTTGCTTCATTGTTGTTCTACAAGGCTTTTCCTCTGTATTGAGATGTCACCAGCTATAGGTGAAGTGACACAAATTGAGACCAGTGTTACAGACTCGTGATACAGCAGTGCAAGCTTTAAATGAGCCAGTCTTGCTGTTACACATACTTCATTTTCGAAGATAAGGAGGATACCATAAATGGTAAACACTGAAATGGGAGCATAAAATAAGCCACTCTTGTGATTGTGCGTACCTCAGCGTAAAGTTTCATCTGAAAGACCCAAACCTCTCAATTTGTATGCTGAATGCTTCAATAGTGGGCATTAATTCCCTTTTTTAAGACTTAGACTGAATATCGGGAGTCAAACCTGAGACCATCTACTTGTGTGGACTGAAAGTTCAGTAAAATCATTTTACATTAAATTTAAAGTGTTGGGGTCTTAACTATTTTGATGTATACTGTTGATCTGCATTTATTTGTTTATTTATTTTTGGTACTATGACATACAGTCATTGATTGTTAAGGTCTGATTCATATAACTTGGCAGGGCAGAATAACCTTTTGATTATCATACAGATGATTGGCAGGGCGGAGTAACCTTTTGATTATCATACAGATGATTGGCAGGGCGGAGTAACCTTTTGATTATCATACAGATGATTGGCAGGGGGGATTAACCTTTTGATTATCATACAGATGATTGGCACGGGTAAACTTTTGATTATCATACAGATGAATGGCAGGGGGTTATGATTATCACAGATTATTTTACTCACGTTTTTGTTAAGACAAATTTTGCAGGCTATATGTTTCATTCTCACTGGATTCTAGTAGGTTTGATGACAAGTAGAAACAATCACTCGTGTCAGTGTAATTTTAATGCTGAATTACCTATAATTTAAAGTTTGTCAAGGTCAAGGTAGGGCTCACAAAATTCCATCCACCCTGCCAGGTGATATCAATAAGACAAAATTTACATGGGACTGAATTTCAGCCTCATTATGTACAGTTGTGGGTAAAAAATTACAATCTCTTACTTTCTCCGGGAATTGAAAATGCAAAGATACCTGTTAAAAGTCAGAGAGACGGGATATTATTTCCACTTGTAAATGATCTTTCAAAATGCATTTAATCTTAACTGTTGATTCTTTATAAATAAAATAATTTATACAACATATTTCTTCTTTACTTTTTGTACAACTGGGCTCACTAGGAACAAGAGTCTCTGTGGCCCTAAAATAGGTTCAGGTCTCCCACCTCTAGTAAGTTTATGAGTCCCACTGCAATCTAAACTCAAAAGAGTGAGGGCGGCTACTAAAATAGGTCAAACAGATTTATACATGTATGCAAACAAACAGGATTTCAAGCTTTCTTGAGGGCGAGAAAAATAATCAAGCATCACAACAAAGTTCCAGATTAGAGAAGTATCAGTCTTTGGTGGGATGAATCAATATTCCAACCTCGGACAAATTATTTTTCAAACTGGAGCTAGATTGCATTACACCTGTCTGTCTGCAAAATGGAGCCGCATCAGACAATGGGACTAGCCTAATTTAGATTTTTTGAAATTCACCAGTCTTACCAGAAAAATTGGTAAATTTTACAAAAGTCCAGTGAAATCTATCTGATTAGTGGTCCAAATGACCAGTAATTTTCCATTTCATTTCAATTGTGTATATATACAGACCAGTAAAAAATTTCTTTGACCAATGAAATTCCATTATTCACTGGTCGGGTTGTCCAGTAATTCTTTTTTTATTTCAAAATGTCTGCTAATTAGCTTGTACTGACCAGAAATCTTGATTGTATCAACTCATTTGCGACTCAGCTGACCTTAAAACACTTTGACCAAGTCTTACCTCCACCCATTGAATGCATAATGAAGAAACACTGTAAACAATCGCAAAATTCGGCAGCCCGTCGTATAACCTCCGACAATTTTTCACGATACTGCGTACCATACATTTTGTGTCCGACAGCCCTGAAGGGAAGAAATCAAACAACCAGTCAGTCATCAGATAACCCAGCTGATAAAGTGTATTGATGAGTTATGTGGAGCAACAATAACTTGTATTGATGTATGGCTCACCTATATAGAGACGTTATATTATACTGAGTGTCATAATTGTTTGCTTTAACATATTACCAAATACAAAACAAATAGCCTACAAACATTTTGGCTACAAAGAAAAGCTCTCACTGAGTTGAACCGTACACACATAATGTTGGCACATGTGACATTTTTTGGAATGTCACCCTGACTTTTTTATCTTTGTTAACTGAGCAGGTGACATTGAAAATTTTCACATCTCTCTCAACCAATCAGATTACAAGATTTAAACAGAAGGTATAATAATACATGACTACTGACTTTTCAAGAGGTTGACATCTTGATTTATCAACCCTAGCTGAAGTGATATTCACCTACGCTGTTGAATTCTTGGTTAGAATGCTGATCCTGTGATACTTAAGTTAAATTACAGGAAGTTGCTATCATCAGATTTGTATTGGTTTTAACATTGTGTTACATCTCACCAATACATTTTTTTTATGTATTTGGACACGTCACTGGCTTCAAATGATGTGCCACAAATTTTGACCTGTGTCTTGGTCTGATGATGTGCAGTAAGAGATTTATACCATGCCACATCTGCCATGATATCAGATCTCAATTATTAAATCTCATGAAAAAGATCCACGACTTTTACATCATATCCCAAGTGCTCGACAAGAGAGCAGTTACTAACAATTTAATGGTAAAAAACATTCATTTAAATGGGCATAAGCTGTGTTTACCAAAAATAATGATTTCGATTTTTTCTACTTTTACTTCATATACTTGATGTGCAAAAACAAATAACAGCTGTACACAGGCAGTAAACATCGCATCTTCCTATATATTTTGTGATAATAAGGTCGGATGTACACAGGCAGTAAACATCGCCCATTCCTATATATTTTGTGATAATAAGTTCGGATGTACACAGGCAGTAAACATCACCCATTCCTATAAATTTTGTGATAATAAGGTCGGATGTACACAGGTAGTAAACATGGCATATTCCTATATATTTTGTGATAAGGTCGGGTGTACACAGGCGGTAAACATGGCATATTCCTATATGTTTTGTGATAATAAGGTCGGGTGTACACAGGCGGTAAACATGGCATATTCCTATATATTTTGTGATAATAAGGTCGGATGTACACAGGCAGTAAACATGGCATATTCCTATATATCTTGTGATAATAAGGTCGGATGTACACAGCAGTCAACATGGCCCATTCCTATATATTTTGTGATAATAAGGTCAGATGTACACAGGCAGTCAACATCGCCCATTCCTATTTATTTTGTGATAATAAGGTCGGGTCCAGTGTCATATTCATATACAAATAGTAAGGTTGAGTTTAATCAATTGCAATTGAAAATTTGCCAAACCTGGGTTTCTCAAGCAATTTTCACGAACTGTATAGGAATGAAAGAATGTTTATGCCTGTGTATATCTCTTATGCCTGGGTATATCTCTTATGTCTGTGTATATCTCTTATGCCTGTGTATATCTCTTATGCCTGTGTATATCTCTTATGTCTGTGTATATCTCTTATGCCTGTGTATATCTCTTATGCCTGTGTATATCTCTTATGCCTGTGTATATCTCTTATGTCTGTGTATATCTCTTATGCCTGTGTATATCTCTTATGCCTATGTATATATCTTTTTTGTCATTGTATATCAATCTAAGAAGTAAAAAGGAGGGAAATTTTTGAAAAAAAAACCCACAGCTAATGCCCCTTTAAATAAGAGATTACCTCAGGTTAATACAAGAGAATAAAACATTTGTATGTTGATAAATGAGACAGGTAGAACTTTGATACAGGTAGATTATATGTGATTTACCAATTGTTTCCAGAACCAGAAACATCTGTAATCAACTGCTGAAAGTCAAACACTTCTTTTAAGGGACCTTTCATCATTTCACTAACCACACCTTCTTCCATATCTACCAGCACTGCCTGTAATATACAATATCAAGTTGTAGTACACTGTTATAATGATAAATTTATTATATACCCATCCAAAATAAACTAATCAATTAGATATGAATATGTCAACCTACTGATATTCACAACATTGAGCTTTATAGTAACTTTCGGCACTGTTGCTATTGGAGAAGTAGATCGCACAAGAAAATATCAACTGTACAAATATGGAGTTTGTTCGTTCATCATGGTAACTTTTGATATTGTTACCATGGAAAAAGTAGTCCTGCTTTGTTTTTTACATAATCAGTTTCAGAGAGGGGTAATTTGGATTCAGAAAACTACAGTGTGGTGATCTGGAAAATCAGATCACACTCTGTGAAATCAACAGTATCAAAACTCGGAATATTGATAGATAATAAAATATAAAGTTGTAGTTGATCTACATGTATACAAGCACTGTCAATAATATGAAATACAAAAAAACCTATGCAGGTAAATTAAAGGGTTATAGCAATTCCTATTGTTTTAGATTTATGAAGTAATATTTAACAAAACAAGAGTTGTCAGAAGACACAAAGCTCGTGAGATGGGTGTAAATTTCAAAATAGATATTTGATCCACAGCTGTAAGGTTTTAAGGTCAAAAGACTGGTAAAATTTTATTCCTTCAGCTCAAGTTAAAAATTTTGAAAAGTAGGTCAAAGTCCAAGGTCAAGTTCACTAGGTCAAAAGTCAAGGTACCAAATGAAGGCTCTGGTCATAAGAAATATATATGTGAAATATGTATCCCTCATGGTTTAAAAGATACATGTATAGCCAAGGTTAATTTTTGAAAAATAGTTCAAAGTCGTAGGTCAAGGTGACTAGGTCAAAAGTCAAGGTATCAAATGAAAACTCTGGTCATAAGAAATCTATACATGTATGTGAAATATCAAAGCCCTATCCCTCATGGATTAAAAGATATAACCAAGGTTAAAGTTTTTGAAAAGTTCTAGGTCACGATCACTAGGTCAAAAGTCAAGGTACCAAATGAAAGCTCTAATCATAAGGAATATATATGTATATGTGAAATATGTCCCATATGGTTAAAAAATTATAGGTCAGGTTAAAGTTTTCTCTAACTTTGCCAACAACGATGACGCCACCGGGGTATGGCATTAGCTCTTTGGACTTTCGTCCTGGCGAACTAATAGCGAATGACCTAATCTTACAGAAAGTACAATTTTTACCACACAATCAGTGAGCTAACACTTTTAATACATTTAGATCAAAAGTGTACTACAAATCATCACATGACCTTAGAAATAGTTTGTAATTGTATGTGATGTTTGTAATGGTTTGTTTGTTTGTTTATTGTTGTTTAACGTCCCACTCAAGAATCTTTCACTCATATGGAGACATCACCAAATGCCGGTGAAGGGCTTCAAATTTTGGCCTATGATCAGCACTTATGGTCATCAAGCAGTGAGGATTCTTTAACATGCTGACACCTACTGTGACACAGGACCTTGGATTTTACTGTCTCGTCTGAAGGACAGGAAACCAAACAGCCACCTGCTGAACTCGAACTCCTAACCTCATGATCATGAGTCGCGCGTGCTACCGACTGAGCCAGGCCGGCTCGTTTGTAATGGTATGTGATGTGATGTTTGTAATGGTATGATGTGACGCTTGAAATGGTATGTGATGTTTGTAATGGTATGTGATGTAATGTTTGTAATGAATGATATGTCATTTGACGTTTGTAATGGTGTGTGATGTGATGTTTATAATGGTGTGTGATGTGATGTTTATAATGGTATGTGATGTGATGCTTGTAATGGTATGTGATGTGATATTTATAATGGTATGTGATGTGATGTTTGTAATGGCATGTGATGTGATGTTTGTAATGGTATGTGATGGTTGTAATGGTATGTATATGATATTTGTAAATGTCATGTGATGTTTTTAATGGCATGTCATGTGATGTTTTTAATGGTATGTCATGTGATTTTTTAATGTCATGTGGTAGTGATGACAATGATATTATCATAACTATGTTGTTATAGTGACAGTGGTAGTTATTTTAGTAATAGGATTTAAATTCATATCTGTTGTGATGGTTCTTTTTGACTTCACAAATTTACCCTGGCTTTGAGTGAACGTATTTTCCCTTTTCCTTTTCCCATCGGAATATCAGCTGGATCATCATACCGGGAATCTACATTCCTGAAAAAACTTCCTAGAGATTCATCGTACAGTCCACTCTAAAACAGATAACAGGGAGAAGTTATTTTACAACCACTCAGGGATTTTATATCATCAACATGGGTATCCTGAAAAAGGCCCAATTCCCAAGGCAAAATCTGCTATTTCCTTCCCAATTCTGAGCAAAAATTTCCCAATTATATTCACCGTGCACCTCACTTTTGGTATACAGATGAAGGGAAAATTTACAACTTAAAAGTATCGATCAATTAAGATATCCATGTCTCTAGATGATCTATATGTTGTCAATTTAATAAAAAAAGTTAAATGAAGTTTTGTATCTTTATCTTTTTAGTAAAATGACCATAGTTACTTTTTATTTTACCAAATTTAGTTCACTGCAACATAAAATTCCCTATTGAAAGGATACAGGACCCTGTCTAAAAAAGGGTCTATTAGCCCCTGCCATCTAAATCTCCTGTTTATTCTACAAGTGGGAGAAGTTATTGTATTAAAACATATTTACTCCTGTTGATTCTACAACCGTGTGATGTTAAAGTCATTATACTGTATGAATGCATAAAGAATATATCATATATATCTCATCCCTTATATTTATTGTAGTACTTAGCAAACATCTAACAACTGATCAATCGCCAAATGCCTTGTAAACAACTGGCTATCAATGAGCATTTCTGATGTCATTTGATTGTGATGTCATAATCACAAAAATGTTTGATGGGTCATTTAATTGTATCATCAGACATGAACTGAAAAAGTCTGCCAAAAGGTGTCATGTCAGGCTTTTACCAAAGATTAATTCTAAAGCACATAAAGCATGTTTTCTTACCTCATTTACCCCTAAAGATTTGGACTGGTCTATGTCATTGCTTTACTGCAGGGTCCATTATATATATACAGTAAAACCTGTATATAGGGACCACCCAAGGGACCAGAGAATATTGACCTTTATGTGCAGGTGACCCTTATACACAGGTTAAATTTAGTTGAAGTATGCAGTAAAGGGACTTTTTCAAAACTGGCCTTTATAGACAGGTGATTCTTATACAGAGGTGGCTGCTATAGCAGGTTTTACTGTATATATATTGCCAGTTTACTTGCACTTATATATATATATACATGTACAGCTGCTTGTTGCAATTGTGCGCACTCTACAAATTATGTCATTTCCATAAACAAATCATCATCCCAGCTTTTAAAACAGTTAAGATTTTGTGTATTCAAAGTTCAGAAAAAGTAAATCCTTTTGAAATCAGTTGAAAGTGAGTATTTTTATGCCAAAATCAATAAAATTAAGCCAATGCCCCAAAATTCACATAATATATATTATCACTCGATGCCAACAGAGACAAACATCGGCAAGATGAACTCTGCCCACTGTCAATCACAATAAAAAAAATCTCCCAACCTATGATTGAGCTCTTCGTAAAGCACATAGACTGTCTAAACAATGCTTAACACTCAAACATGATGAAAAAAATAGAGATGGGGAAAGACCTATAGTTGAGCATGCGCACAATTACAACAAGATGGTGAACACTCACTGAACACAGGGGTGTGCCTATTTTTTATCTTGCTACAGTTTATTGATTACTGAATAAAATGTTTTGTTATTGTTATTGTTTTGCCCGATGTTTGATGTATTGAATCAATGTTCTGAATCAATTCAGAATGTTTATTTATAGCGACTGCTTGAACAATTGTGTCTTAGGTGCGCACAATTACAACAAAACATTGTACATACACACACATCTATTACCTACCTTATTTATCGCAGCATGTTCTCTGAGGGCCAAATCCCAGAATCGGCATCCAATTTGGTTTCCACACTGCCCAACTGAATGAAAAATGTAATTCAAACCAGTTAGTATTACCAAATAGCCCACATGGTGATGTACACAGATATTTCAACATAAAAGTAAATACAGAGAAACCATTTTTTGTTGTCCATTTGTGTACAAATCACCCTCTATTTAAAAACTCCCTCCCAAAAAAGACCAGTTTTCTTGTGTCCCTACTAAGGAGGTCATTATTATATACATGTACAAATTTCACTTTATATATACACGTACATCTAGATATCTAGTTTTCATCTCAAAATGTTACTTACACAAATGTATCTTGAAGTATATTTAGGGTCTGACATACTGAAAAACAACATGTACTACAGAAAGAACATTTGTTATCTCAAAATAGCTTTCTGTCATTGACAGTTCACTTTTTATAACCAAAGGCACCTTTCACGATAACTGCATTCATTCTAAGTTCACCTGCATACTTACTCCAATAATATTAGAATAATATTAGAGCTCACTTTACTTCGAATATGCCGAAGTGCTAGTTAAAAGTATCTTGCCATTTAAACCTCTAATATTGTTGAAGTAATGCATACTTAACACTTCCAAGTAGTAACAAGAAGTTTTGTACTCAACACATATCATACCCGTGAAATTCAAATCATACACAGGGAAAACAATTAAAGTCTGTCCCATATTAGGTCATGAATTTCAAAATGAATTTGTAAAGCAACCAATCGTCAAAATAAAAATATTTAACTGATATAATTAAAAAATAAAAAGTTTATCCTATATCTTTTCTACATACTTTTTTCTTTTTTTGGTTGCTTCAATTTTTGTAAATACGCTTCCTACGGGAATCTCGTGTTAGCCATGTGATGTCAAATAATTGGGTCATGTGAGTAATCATTAATATTCTCTCGCCTCTCTTGACAAGTTATATGAAGGGGAATAACTCGAGCGAGTACAAAACCTGGAATGCACTCGTCCGTGAACCGAAATATAGGAAATTTTTATATATATAAAAATCATAATTCTGTTATTATAGAACCAATTTTTATTCGGATACCAGATTTGTATAGACAAATATAATATCTTTAAGATGATATAAAGTTTGATAAAATATATTATATATTCGCTGTGTAAACGTGACAGGAATAACCCCACTTCGAACTATCAATGTCACAGAAGTAAATGCCTTTAACTCATTTATTTATGAACAGATTTCCATTCAGTTTTCAAATAGGGGTAGGTAAGTATTTATATTTTAAAATGATATGAAGTGAAATGATATTTAGTAAACATCCACCGAGAAAACGTGACAGGAATGAATTATTTTCTTGTGAGAAAATGTTATTTTTCAATGAATTTGTGCAAATACACGCGAATATCTCAGCAATCACTGAATTTAATTTTATTCGGAAAACCCCATTGGATAAGTTATTTTATTTTATTTCCTATATTTCAGTTCATGGATGAGTGCATTCCATGTTTTGTACTCGTCCGAATACCTCTTTTGATTTGATTTGATTTTTTGTTTTACGCCATACTCAACAATCTTTCAGTCATATGATGGCGTCCAGTTTTTTTTATTGGTGGAGGAGAAACCCTGGTTACCCGGGTAAAGACCACCAACTTTCTGCAAGAAAACTGGAAAACTTTCCCACTTAATTCGAAATGACCCTAGCGGGATTCGAACCAGAGGTGAGAGGCCTTGTGTTTTAAAGTGCAATGCTCTAACCACTCAGCCATGGAGGCCCCCCGAATACCTCTCAAATATAGGCTATTATTGTCGTAAGGAATCGGTGACCAATAAATGTTCCCTTTCTTTTACTTCCGCTCTGAAACTTCAAAAGATGGCCACCATTACACTCATAAAAATCCCATGGGATAATTTGAGTGCGAATATCTAGTACAAAACAGATTAATTTTTATTTGTCATGGACATGGATAATTAATTAAGTATGTATAGGATACCGCTACATTAAATTTAAGTGGTAGGTATCAACCATTTTACTTTAATCAGCCAAAATCAACGGACAAAAATGACTTGGGACAGACTATAGTTTTTAATTGAGCATCACTCTATTACGGGCCATGTCAAACAAGCCTTATTACATATACATGTAATAGCTTTCATAGGGCTGATACATCTACATAATTGCCAAGTCTCCCCCATAAATAGGGAGACTCCCTATTTCTTATGTAAAATTTTGATAATTTCTTCAAGAAAAATGCATATCTCTCCCAAGAAAAAATTTAATTTTCCTGTTAATTTTTACTAAAATTTAGTCTCCCATGAGATTGAAAATCCCCCCCCCCCTGAAAATTTTTCAAGGTTGGCAAGACATGTAAATGATTTGTATATCAATATACAGACATAATTCCAGGTTCCTATGCACCGGCATGGGACACTTTTGTTACTGCAACACGGATAATTCAAATGTGAAATGCAAATCATTCAAACAGACAAACCTTGAACTACTATTGACTGTGTCATCTTTCTGACAAATGGAAAATGCACTACCGAGAATAGAATTTCCAATACAATTCGTAAGGCAGCATTTCACCTATCACTTGTTGTTGAAATACATCGGCATGTAATGAAAATTGAGTTAATTGGTTGCTATTTTCAGATCTAATAATTTGATTGGTCAGAGAATATCTCGGATTTTATCGAGCAAATTCAAAGTAAATAATTGAACACATCCGAAAGATATATAGCCATCTACTTTCATTTTGAGATTACTGAAAGCTGAGGTCATAAATATGCATATCTTTTGAAAAATAGTATCAAACTCTCTGACAAAAGATTATCTCAGTGACTTGGTGCTTGAGACTGGTATTGTACCGCCACTAACTTGTGCAACACAGGGGTGTGTCTATTTTCGATCTTGCTACAGTTTATTGATTACTGAATAAAATGTTGTTTTGCCTGATGTTTGATGTATTCAATCAACGTTTTGAATCAATTCAGAATGTTTATTTATAGCGACTGCTTGGCCAAATTCGTCTTAGGTGCGTACTATTACAACAAACCATCGTATACTTACGCTACATTCAAATCTGATCAACGGGCAGACAAACCGATCTCTGAAAATCAGTGCAGAATTTCGGCATAACTAATTGTCTGTTCCATTGTCCCATGTAAACAAATGGTCTAGCATTTTTTACTTTTATTTTCCAATATCAATTAACAAACATTGTGGCCTTTAGGATTTAGCGCCACACCATTTGAAAAACAAGACAAACCGTTGATTTGAATTGAATGTTTAGTATCAATACACGTCAACCTGCGGTTTAGCTCACTGTCACGCCATGGCGTGCACACACGCACACACACACACACACACACACACACACACACACACACACACACACACAATGACGCCAAACAATTACAAGATGATAATACAAACGAGATAAAATATGAGCAATCTTACAAATTTGCTTTGCAAACCAATTTTAGGCATTCAGAACGCACCATTTTGCGTCTAGTAAGAATAAATCTGGGTGGGGTTACTCGGCCACCCCTTACTGGCGTGCTCTTCACATGGACCCAACTATACGCCCCAGTCAACATAGTCACTACCAACACCCATAAAAGATCTACTTATATTGATCACAGGTACAGATCTATGTAACATTTGACCCCTCCTCCGCTTGCATGTTTTTTCGTAAATTGTTTACATTACAGTACAGTTTCCAGTAAACCACCATGACAAAGAAAAACCAGCAGTAACTTTATATTGATATCATATTCAAAACAAAATCAATCAGAAGACGTGAGAAACATTTAAAATCTTTAATTCGTAAACAATTCACGAAAAAAAAAAATCAAGCGGTGGAGGGGTCAAATGTTACAGAGATTAGATCCTGTACACAAGTACCTGCGATATTGATAAGTCGAATTCCGGCTAGACCAACAGATATCAAGTCGAAAATGTAGCCCAATAATTAAAAAAAAATCCAAACAAACAAACAAAAACAAAAACAGATACAGAAAGATCTACTTATATTGACAGGTCGAATATTCCAGCTAGACCGGAACAATGTAACAATGGAATTTTGGATAATTGAAATTTTAACTAGATTATAAAAATCATAAATATCCACGTGGACCAGAGGTAGGTATTATACAGTGGCGTCGGAAGAATTTATAGATTGGGGCCGCGAAGTGGAGGGGAGAGCCATAAATTGCCGGCGGCAGTATGGAGGAAAAATTGTAATTTTTAACTGCCATACCTGTCATTTTATTCATCTAAAACTGTACAATTGTCAATGATATCGATGATATAATTATACCACATCCTTGAATTTCCTTGTCAACTTTTCGATGAATAAAAATTAATATATACAAGTATATATTTTGAATATTTAACACAATGAATTTGTTAATGAACATGCATGTATAAAATACTGCAATATAATAAACAGAAATTGGGAGATTCAAAATGATGTCATGGTCGTGAAATCTGGAATGCAGAACATGAATATTTATAAATTTAATAAAGTTTCTGTGTTTGCTTTATCGAAAAAATCCTTTTTAATCAGTAATAGGTTCAGTGGGGCCTCCGAGTGGTTAGAGCAGCGATATAGGCTATAAAGCTGTTTGCTTTATATATCAAAGTCTCTCACTTCTGGTCAGCGTAGGTTCGAGTCTCGCGCTGGGACCTAAGCTGATTTTTGTGAGAAAGTGCGGAAGACCGTTGGTCTGTTCCCAAATACATTGTAACCGGCTTCTCTCTTCCACCAATAAAAGCTGGATGGTAATAACTTTTTGACTTTTTATAGAAAAATTAAAGGTTTTACGCCTATTTTATCAACTTTATGGGCATACTATACCTGCTCACTACGCAAATTTTAAAGTGCTAATTATATTCGAAAAAAAAAAAAAAAATGTCTGATTTTTATAGAAAAATTATGGGTTTACAACTATTTTATCAACTTTAGGGGCACGATATCCCTGCTCACTACACTAAATTTCAAGTCTTAGATTAATTATGACGCATTACGTCATTAGGGGATTGTGTTATACGCATCTAATAAAAACAATATTTTTTAAAATGTCAATGACAATGACAATGACAATTTTATTCTCAGAAACGTAATAGGATACATTGTAGGGAAGATATACAAAATGTAAGTTTCGATAGATTAATACATCGCATGCGTACAAGTCAGAAAAATAAATTAGTAATTACGGGTCGTTTAACCCGGAGGACAAACTCTCTCTTTTATGCACTCAATAAATTTTGAAATTTTCCTGAGTGAATATGCATTTGATGATTGGAATAATTCTTTGAATTTATGAACGTTAGGTCGATTAGTGTATTTATGTGGTAAGTATCTATTTCTGGAGTTACATATTTCTCCATCTGTACAAACAAACAAGTAATGAAATTCATTTCCGATTGTATTTAAATTGCAGAGAGTACATACCCTATTTTCTCTCTGAACATTAGACCATCGACCCAATTCGATAGGTAATTTTAGATTACAAGTTCGAAATTTACAAAGAAGTTTTGCTTGTTTTATTTGATAACAAATCTAAATAGTTCTCAAACTTTAACTCATCTTTAAATATTCGATAATTGATACACTTTGGAGCATTATAAACAGTACTTCTCCAGTTTTGTAAATAATGATCAAATAAAATTCTGTGTACCTCAGTTTTTAATCACATTTTATTGCATATATTTGGACTGTCCCATAAATATGTCAGCCCACACTCATTTAAAATATTTTTGATACAATTTACCCATGGTAATGATTGACTTCGAATTAATCTATATAACAATATTGATATTTTATTATCATTTGAAAAATGTAATTTTGACCAGAACGATATCATTCTGACTTTGATGTTAATAATAAGTGGATGTCTACCAAGTTCTCCGAACACCATAGCATTTGGAGTTTTGTTATTAACGTTTAATATATGTTTACAGAATTTTAGATGTATCTTTTCAAATATTGATATATTAGAAAAACCCCAGATTTCACAGCCATATAACAATATAGGCTGTATAATTTTGTCAAACAGTTCCATATGACAGCATAAAGATAAATGATTTCTTTTACATTTGGAAAGTACACTATACAAACTTTAATTCCTTTATCATACAGGTGTTTATTATTAAAGTTAAATGAACCTGATTTGGAGATATTTGAAATTTTCAACAACTTCTATTTTCTTGTTCTGGTAAACAAAATCATGAGTCCGATGTTTTCCTCGGCCAAAAATCATAACTTTTGTTTTTTCAACATTCACATTTAATTTCCACATTGAACAGTAATCGTAAAAGTTATGCAATTGTAATTGCAAATCTTGTGCTGACTCTGATAATATGATAGTATCATCAGCATATAAAAGTACAAATAATTGGAAAAATACATGTAGCTCATTTTCAAACAATTGAGTAATATGAGGCAGTCCCTTTCCCTGCTTTGAAATCAGGAAATTTTCTAAATCATTTAAAAATATAGAAAAGAGAAATGGCGACAAATTTTCGCCTTGACGGACTCCCGAGTTGACATGGAAATGGTTCGGAAAAAAATCCGTTAAGTTTAATTTTAGCCTTTATTCCGTTATACATATTCCTAATTATCCTAAAGCATTTACCGTCTATATTACTGATTAAAAGTTTATACCATAACCCGAGTCGCCATACTGAATCGAACGCTTTTTGAAAATCGATAAAAGCACAAAATAACTTCTTTTTCATGTTTTATACAATTCAATAAGTAAATATAAACTATAGATATGGTCTACTGTACTGTAATTTTTCCTGAATCATGCTTGGTTTTGTAAAATAAGCCCCGCCCTCTCTGAATATTCATTTAGCCTCGCATTTAAAATGGATGTAAAAAACTTTACCAAGACAGCACAAAAGAGTAATTGGTCTATAATTTTGTGGATCGTTTTCATTTCCCTTTTTCTTGTATAGAGGAATTATTTCACCGCACAGCCACTGTGTCGGGAAAATCCCTGTATCAAATAATAAATTAAACAGCTTCGTATAAAAAGGTAACATAATCTCACATGATGAAATTATGTACTCGTTCAAGATAAAATCGCCACCAGGTGACTTATTTCTTTTAAGAGATTTAATACTTTTCCGTATTTCCTCAGAGGTAAATGGTTCGTTTATTATACTATTAATTTCTAAACCTGATAATATATCAAGTTCCTCATGTAAGAACACATGTTCAGGTGTTTGCTCAACAGGTTCCGTGTTAAGATCCTTAAAAAATTCAAATAAAGTGTTTAGATCGATATTGGTTTTTTTATTTGATTTATCACCAGAATTTATAACTTTCCAGTATTCCTTGGGATTTTTAGATCTCAATTTTTTTTAGTTTATTTTGTGTTTCAATTTTATGTTTGTAAATAGTTATATTAATTGTTTTCTTATATTCCCTTTCTTTTACATATAAGTCTTCTTTAAAAATTACATTTCTGAATTTCTTATAAAGACGTTTAGCTCTTCTGTAGCTTTTTCGTGCATTTTTACATTCTGCAGTGAACCATGGCTTTTTAAAATTACATCTCTGATTTGTTTTATTGTATGCAGGTTTAGTTCCAAAAGTAGATTTTGCACTAGAAGTAAAAATTTCTTCAATATCGTCAATAACAGTTTCTATAAAATTTTCATTTATATCCTGGGAATCTATGCTATCAAGTATAGTACACATTGTATTAATTTCATCAATATGATTTTTAAGATTTTCTTTAAAAATGTCCTGTTTCTGATCATCCCATCTGTTAGCTATTTCTTTATTTGTGGTACTATTCCTATCGTTATTTTTCTCTGAGAGTTCACCGTTAATTAATTTTGAGGTGATAGAAACACTCAAGGGGTTGTGGACATCAGAGTTTAAGTATGAGAAAGGTAAAACTTCAAAATCAGAAATTAAAGAAATAAAATCAAAGTTGCTTATACAATAATCTATAACACATATCTTTACACGTTGTTTTCCCTATGTTTTTATCTTTTCCTACACGACCATTTAAAATAAATTGGTTTGTATGTTTACAAAAATCTAATAATAAAGAACCAAAATGGTTTCTAGTTGTATCACTTGATATTCGGTTTGCTGGGACATTTATTGCATGTAAAGAACATATATTGTTTTCAAAGAATTCTGAATAAACGTCATTATCTAAAAAAAGACAACAAATCTGGATCACCAGCAGTTCTGGCATTAAAATCGCCAATAAGATATGTATATTTATAAGAGTGTGAAAATCTACAAAACTCTTCTTCAATTTCTTCAAACACGTTTGAAGATACATATTTAGAATTTTCAGGCGGTATATAAATAGCGCCTAAAAGACCATCACCAGACCCGTTAAACAAACAGGACTTCAAATACATCCAAAACACAAACTTGCTTGGTGATTCGATTATTTTACAAACTTTGATATTTGATTTTTAACATATATTACAATACCACCTGATTTAAAGCGAGACAACTCGCATCTATGTTTAGAAAATACAGTGATACCAGGTAAATCAAGATCGTCGGTGCTATCAGTTTTTGTTTCGTTTAAACACACAATATCATAACTGCTAATTTCAGAAACAAATTCTGGACATGACAGTCTAGTAGAAAGTCCACACACGTTTAAACTGAAATGCGAAGGTTTTTACATACCTCATTTGTAGAGAGAGAATGAAAACTATTACTCACTAAACCTAGTGTATTAAAGTCTTGTGAAGATCCTCCGTGGTTGTCCTAGCGACGGTCTGATGTGTAATCTGGACGTCCTGAAGGGCAGTCGGTCTCGGTTAGACGGAACAAGACGTCATTTATGTACAAACGATCAACATTTAGAACGGCTTTTTTCCCTTGGCGTTTTGCGGCTCGCATGTGGGGGTACAATTGTTTCCTACGCTCGTTAATTTCCTTAGGGAATTGTTCGTTCACTCCAAAAGGTTTATTTCGCAGTGGAAGCCCGTAGAAGAGCATTTTTCTGCGTCTGGACGCGAAAATACGACTAGTAGGCCTGATCTGCTATTTAATCACATTGATTACCCTTTTAAAAAGAAGGGTTTGATCAGCAAAAAAAAAAAAAAAAAAAAAAAATATAATAATGAAAAAGTATTTTAATAATAAAAAATACTTAAAATCGGAGAAGAATTTTGTTTTAGTATCCTTCAGACATTTAAACTTGACCGCTTTATCGTTAGAAATATTTCGTTGATAGATTAATTCGGATGCCATATGTGATAATCTCTAGCTTCTAGACACAAAATTACCGTTTCCTTGTGGCCTAGCTAGGTATGTTTCCCAGAAATGTTCATAGCCCAGAGAATTATTTTTCGCATTGGACTCGTTTTTATTTCGGCGAAATATTTCATTAAATTGACAGACCTATCAAGTGTGGGGGTGGTGGTCGTCGTGCTCCAGAATACTATCTAATATTCCCGAGAGAGAGACTTCACAATGTCTAATAAGATCCCCGCATAGATAACAAAACTTCCCAAACGACGACGCCAAGCGTTCAACAACGCAACCTTTTGTAAGCAGCTCACCGGCGAGCCGCCCCGCTCTCAGAACAAAACATCCACAAGAAGAGCACACCCCGGCACAACGTATAACTTGTGAAATGAAAACGCCATAGGCAGGAGAAGATCATGGAATATTACTACCTAGAAACGGGAAGTTTGTGATATGGAAATTAAAATCGTCGCGTTTGTCATACAGGGAAGTGTGAAGCCGAACGCCCCTAACCAAAGGAGCAAATCCAGGCAAGAAGCAGACGCGTCGCTCTCCGCCTCCCCACTGATCCCCAGCCCAACAAAACACTACGACCGAGACAATTCTGAATTATTTATGGACAGAACGTCGTCGATATACCTGTACGATAAATTGAACCGACATGCTAACTGTTTGTTTCCTTTGGAGAGCAGAGACTATAATTCTGCTTCATATGAATACAAAAATATGTCAGCCAAGAGAGGTGCATAATTGGTACCCATTGGAATGCCGACAATTTGTTGGAAAACTTTCCCGCAAAAACAACGAATATGGGACCCGTTTTACGAAAGTTCGTAAGTCCTAAATCCTAACTTTCAGTACTAACTACCATGACAACGCATCGCTGATTGGTCAATTCCATGACAATAATAACTAAGACTTAGGATTGAGGACTTACAACCTTTCGTAAAACGGGCCCATGTTGTCTTCTACAACCCTAGCATCTTGATAATATCGTGTTCAGTGTACTTGTTATTGGAATCAGAGTGTTCCTTAACAAAATAAGGTTCTTCGTGACTTAACACTAAATATTTATATCTGCGATTTCCATTTTTGTATACAAAGGAGTTTTGCATAAAAGATGTTAATCTGTTTTTGAGTGTGTAAAGGGTAGAAAAATCAAAAGACGGTGCTTGTAATATGTTTGAAATTTGGAGACTTTAAATGTTCCAACAATTCTTTTGAATTGTTTAGGATCCACATCTGATTGCCTCCGCTTCTTGAGTAGGCCGTTGTACAGTACTTCTGAAGACATTGATTAATATGTGAAAGAAGTTGGGTGAACAAAATAGATAAAGGTTTGGTGGAGCACTTAGATGACCCGGCAATGTATCGGTGTTTATAAGGATTTTTGTGCATCTTCGGAATCCAATAAATGTATGGCAATTCAAGCTCCGCGTCAATTGTGGGCATTCCAAACGAAGTGAGAACGGATTTATGATTATCTAATATTTCAGAGGTAGAGACATCGGTGAGAGTGTATGTAGAGTTTCCAGGAAATGTGTTGAGTCCAAATTCCTCTTGTAGACTGCTGAAGTAGTATAGCCTGCAGACAAATGTGAAGTTAGATCCTTAGTCAACAGGAACACTTGTAACGCATTGTTAGCGAGGCAAAGGGGCCCTTAAATAAAATAGTTTCTGGTCATCGATTTGTGGTTAATAATGGGGGTAACCAGACACTCTCACGACATCTCAACTCCCCTGGCCATTCCATTTTGTCTATGAGAGTGCGTATAGTAAAATCCAAATAACCTGGCGGAGCGGAGTCTTGTGAACCCTTTCTTTACCTGGACGAGTTTAAATTTTAGGTAATAAAGCATAACGTTAAAATTACACTGATTAGAGTAATCGTTCCTACTTGTCACCATACATAAGAGAGTATCCAGTGAAGAATATAACGTTTTTCCTGTGCAGCTTGTCATAACCGAAAAGTGAGTAAAATCATCCGTATGATAATCAAAAGGTTACTCCGCCCCGCCATCTGATGTGAATCGGACAATATAATTGTAAAAATATACCACTGGACCAACAATCCTACCTTGAGTACCCCATTCCGTAGACAAAAGTGAAGAATTAAAGCGTTTGATGTCAACGTTCCGCAAATTTTACGGTCGGTATAATAGTCTTGTTTGCGATTACTCTGTTTCACTAAGTGAAATGTTGAGTTGCCTGTTCGTTGGCGGTTGTTGAGACGTCTGTACCAATTGTGACGAGGATTCGTTCCTCACGTATTTCATTTGTATTTGACTGTGGACTTACGACAGATGTGACCGGTCGACATGAGATGCTTACTCCTCCATGGCACCTGATCCCACCTCTTGATTTCCAGAGGTCCGTGTTTGTGTATTTTTACTAGATTTGTATCTGTATCCTGGACATCCTAAAGATATATAATTTGGTATCTGATGTTTTAATATCATCATTACGATTTATATGTAAATTGTGACACCTAGTTGAATTGAATTTACATTTAATATTTAGACTAAATTGTTTCCATGGTTTATTTTATGGTTGAATCTATTTGTAGTTGTACGTTTTGTAAAGTTAATACATAGATAAGCAACATACACTTTCAGTAACGATTTGTAATGACTTGTATCACGTTTAAAATTGGAAGCCACGTAGCCGGGTGGTTAGAGCACCACACTTTAAAACATGAAGTCTAGTCATCGTGAGTTCAAGTCCCGCTTTAACCTAAACTGATAATGTGAGAAAGTTTTCCAGTTTACTTGCGGAAACCCGATGGTCTTTTCCTGTGTACATTGTAACCGGGTTCTCTTCACCATATAACCGAAAAATTGTTGAGTGTGGCATTATACATAAAAATATTAAAGTAGATGTGTTTAGTCATTCACTTAATTACCACATTTTACACAAGCAAGCATGAAATATTTTCTAAATGGTTTTCATAAATTTATTGCTAAATTAAGATGACAAAGAGTAATAAGGAAGAAGTTCTTTATATATATATATATTGTCAGAAGGATATGATGTGTCGCGGTAAATGTCAACATTTTGCAAAATTTGCGATCGATAATAATGACTTTTTATCATGATAAGATTTCCTTTTGCACCTTGAAATAAACCTCATAAGAAACTTGGACATCCAAAATCCAAAATCAGACTGTTCTACTTGGGGTGCAAAATGAAGTTTTTCCATTTTCACGAATTGAAATGCGTTACCTCACCAGTTAGATCGAAGGTTGTAATTAGCATTCAATCCTCCTTTGTTTTATTCCGATTTACCAGTGGACCCATGGTGGGTGTGACCGGTCGAGAGGGGATTCTTACTCCTCCGCAACACATGATTCCACCCCTGTATCTTCAGCAGGTCCGTCTTTGTTAAATGTTCACCAGATTTGTGTATTATCTCATAGAATACTTTGAAATATTTTAATATTTAATGAGAAAAGATTTTGAATTTATTGTTAAAGTCCAAAATAATAATTTAAACAATAGACACTGATATTTTTATTTCTAAATAGAGAATTATTTTCCATGAATAAAAAAAATGTAAATCAGTAAGTGTAGTAATGTTATTAAGTTAATTTGTAATATATTTTTGTTTTGATCGGTAACTGAATTTTGTAATGTTCATATACACTGTAAATCTGGAACTTTTCGCTCCCGATTTTCTTAAATTTAAAATATTTACATACCGACTGCAATTCCCTTCATTGCAAGTATATAGAGCGATATATTGTATATTCCGGTAAATGCAGTCGCGTGCCCCGAGTATTAACCACTTTACTTTTCAGCGTAAGAATACATGAACGAATCAATAAAGAATAGGATATCACATGTTTATTTCTTATATATTTAATCATAAAAGTCATACATTAGGCCTACCACAAAACAAATAAAATCACAGAAAGAAATCGGAAACACGAGACTACATCTGTAGCACATTGTACAGCATACAGGCCCATATCGCGATATATCTAGGTCATGTTATGACCAGAACCACAGACCAACGTCTGGCTTCATAGTTACAACAGAAAGAAAGAAAGTAAGGCCTAGTGCAACTTTGTCAAGCATCTATTGATAAACAAGTCGATTTGTTTGCCTTTACTGGATATTCCTATCAGAAACAATTCGTCACCCGCATCGTGTGAAATTAGGTCGTGTGAAATGGGCTTACTTACGTAGGTTACGTACCAATCAGTCATCGTGGTTCTCAGCTGCTTGGTAAAAAAATGTCAAATAAAATGGATACTTTCAGTTGTCATAAATGAATATTAGCTGTCTCACTTCTTGTAAGTCACACTAATTCTTTCTATAGTATATCCCATTAATAATATATCAGAATTCAAACGCAAATTCGTTGTAAATACATTATTCAGTATACTCATGGGCGCAGCCATTTGCAATTTCAATTCTCTTCTGACACATTTAACCTTCCGGTTACCAAGCAGACGAATATTCTAAAAAAAAAACTTAAAAACAAATCTGACACTTATTCAAAATTTTCCATATCACTAGTTTCTTTCAAAATGATATGAAAATAAGAAAATAAACCTTAATTCCATTTAGTATTTCCGGACAGAAAAGGGGAACTACTTCTCGTCTCACACAGCTGTTTAGCTGTTACATCATATGAAAAACCTCCTACCGCAAAGCCAATTACCTAGAATGAATTTCATAACCAGCTGACTACAGATTAAAAGAAAATGGTAATGTATATAAGGATTGTTTTTCATTTTTTGGACTGCATCGAGTATAAAGGCAATGGATTATGGAAAAAAATTCAATTTTTTTTTCTATAATCCATTGCCTTTATACTCGATGCAGTCCAAAAAAATGAAAAACAATCCCTAAATGAAAACGAAAATTTGTAGCTAAAAAATTGAAGCACACACATATATGCCATACACGAGTCTATGTTGATACAGTGCGAATTGAAGACAGGATATATGTTTTTGTCGTAAAACTGCAAACATAACAAGGGGCGAACATTCCATATATATACAGTCGATTCCACGTGTTAACATACCTGACAATTGCATATTGCCGTTTATTGCATACGAATTCAAAACACAAATCCATTTCCTATCACTTGTCTTATTTATGTTTTTTTGCAGCGGTTAAAACAAGAATTCTTAGTAACTACAAAAAAAAAAACAACACTTCAAACTCATGTAAATGTACTAATCATAGAAATAAATTTAAGTTGTAATACTGGTTTATACAAATCAGTACATACCGAACTGTTTAAATATGAAAATTTTGCTTTTATGACATTGTTCCTCTAATGTTAAGTGGGGATCCAGTACTAGTGTACCTAGGATGTCTATAGTAGTATTATGTACAAAGATGTAAAAGCTCAATGAACATGCAACGTCATTGTTCACTGTAATACAATATATTTCAGATTAACTGATTACTATATGTACCTAACTGATTGCTGATGCTGATTGCAAGGAAGCACTGTCTAATTAGTAATAAGTAATTAATTGAAAGAAATAATTTTTCCGCGTGCTGTTTGATGGGAAAAAGTATGTGTTATTATGAAAGTGAACTAACCATTTTATCGTTTTTCCATTATACTTGTGCTGAAATAATCTGAGTTATCTACCTTTAATCTAATATTATGACCATACCATAGTTATAGCGGCAAACGAAGTGAAAGTCACGAGTCTTTCGTATGAGACTGAAAAACCGAGGTCCCGTGTCGGGGAAGGCGTGGCACGTAAACGAACCCTCATTGCATTGGCGTTAGTTCATAGCACGGACCAGAATTGGTAGCCTAAAGCCGATAATGTCTCAGAACAACAAATAAACAAACCAAAGTTATAGTTTTGCAAAATGCGCAAAAAACAAATATCAAAGGCTATCGCATCTGTCAATAGGACTTCATTTGTTGAGTTTGAATTTAGAATAGAGGTCCGTAACAGAAAGTGTTATTACACAAGGCCAAATAATGAAAATAAATGTTTTGCTAAAATCCATCTAAGTAAGTATAACCACTGTTGAAGTGGCTAACTTAGCTTTACAAGGTTTTAAACTGTGCTTGTCATTCGAAATATTTCTTTAGTTAAGAAAAATCATGTACCAAAATACCAGGTACTGGGTATATGTGTATCCTCGTGGTCTCAAACGCTAAAATAAAATGCTTCGTTTTGCTTTCCTGTGTAGTTCGACTTTTTTCTTCTCTTGGAAATCCTGATCAATTATTTTCTAGCACAATGCAAAATTCCAAAAGAAAGTAAATAAATATTAAACAAACAACCACACAAACACAACGGCAAGTACACCCCCCCAAAAAACCCCCAAAAAACAAAAAACAAAAAACCAAACAAAAATAAAACAAACAAACAAAAACAACAACAACAACGTAAAAACATAGGAAAATTTTCTTCAAAAGCATATTGGCAAAGTAAAGGCAAAGACAAAACTTGTGCAATTAAAGTAAATAGTATTAGTTTCCATCTACTTTTGATAGGACTCGTGACTCCGTAGTGGCATGAATATAGAATAAAACGCGTAATTACAATCAAGAAAAACTTCACAACCTTATCATTCCAGAAACCTGGAATTGACAAACAAGGTCAATATATCATAATAAAAGAACTATGATGATATATCACCAAGTTCTTTGCCTATGCGTATATCATGATTTTGCGCAGAGCAGGCACTTGCATATCGAATTATTAGTAATTATTTCCAGTAATTTTCCGCAGTAGGATTCGATATCTGATATTTTCCCAAGTGCAATTGGTAGATAGTGTAATAACTGAAATAATTAAGATATTATATATCAGATAAATTTATACATATTCATGCTCAAAACTTGTCTGGCCTAACGTATTCTAAATGCCAGGGTCATTAATTAAGGTATCCGCTACTTATTCTGAAGAGTAAATAGGAGATGTTACTGTAAATCCGGAAATTTCGCGGGCCATTATTTTCGTAATATACAAGTCCTAAACTTATTCGTGTGATGACATTTTCGCGATTTCGAATGCTCATTTCATCATACTATTATTATACTTCATTGTGCGACAATTTTATTTTGAGTGAGTGAGAGCTCTCGAGATATTACACGTAAATAAAATCTCGCGAATAAAACAATACGTTAAACCTCCGAAACACCTAATGTCACATCTGGATTTTCCATAGAAGTGTCTTTGTCTGATAATTCATATATTTTCTATGGGCCCTATTTCTGATAAACACTTTTGTGTCAGTGCTATTTATATACACGGTTAAAACATCCATCATAAATATCAATCATCATTTATAGTGTGCTATATCGCTTCACAATCATTCTTACACTATGTTTTCAACCTTATAAATCTAAAGCGTCTTTCAAATGTTCATGATATTGTTTAGTGATAAGGAGAAACGCTCAACACTTGCGCAGTGGTGCAGGAAGTTGAGGAAGTCTGGGATATCTACAGATTTGATTGAAGTGACAGTTAATTAATTGATAACGGAATAAGCGTGGAACGTATAATAACCTGTTATTCATTTCTTCTCTCGATTTCTTGTGATTTAAAATAGAAAAGAACATATATACGTTGTCGAATATGTATGGGCAGTTAATATGCTGCATAAACCCATGCAGCCAGAAAAATTAAAAATATATGTTATTGGCAATACCTCTTAAAATTTGATTGAATACTCTCTCTATCACACACACACACACACACACACACACACACACACAAATATATATATATATATATATATATATATATATATATATATATATATATATATATATAATAAAACAGAAAATCATGAGCACAAACATAAAACACTAGCATACAATCAGAGTCTATAAAACATTATACATAATGATTATCGGACAGTCGATGACCTCTAATCCCAGTCGACCAGTCATATCAACTGTTTATTTATATAACCGTTCATAATTTCCTTATAGAAATGTCTGACCATTTCATCATAGCTCCTCAATAAGTCAAGACGCAATTGGCCTATAATTAAATGGACACACATAGATTATATTCAAGTGAAATTATCTTCTCGTATCAGTTACAACCCACAAGAGATAACAGCTCTCTTAGACTAAATAATGTCAGAAATGTGTCGTCATTTGACCTCATCTAATCAATTTTAACATGAAATGTGATCTCTAAATTATCGTGGTAATTAGTTTTATAATGTTTTATGGAGCAGCCAAGTTACGTAAACTATGTTTGATGCTAGATTTGTATTTCAATGTCAAAACTAACAAGTCTGACAAAATGAGAAGTGGTGTTTGTAACCTAAAAACATTTCGTTTGTTATATGCAATTTATTTGTCTTATAGATAATGATATCACATTTGCAGTCGGGGACTCGGCTAGTTCCCGTACTTGATACAGAGCTGACCTATGCATAAGGTATCCATTTACCCAATGCCGATTCATCACAGGCCTTTTCGCCGAGACCGCAACTTCAATACTGCGGATTAATGATTTTTGCTAAAATACAATTTGAACAATACTCTCAAAAACAAAAAAAACAAACAAACACCCCCCAACCCCCCAAAACCAAAAAAAACAAACAAACAAACAAAAACAAAAAACAAACAAAAAACAAAACAAAACAAAAAAAAAAAACCCCCAAAAAAAACAAAAAAAAAAAAACAAACCAACCATCAAACGAACAAAAAGTTAAAAAAAATCGCAGGTAACGAAAAAAATTCAACGAAATTTAAATCACGACTTGACAGCTAATTGTACACGATTGAGATTAAAGCATACTTTAATTGACTGTGAAACAAATACCATTGCAATAATAACCTTTTACACATGCATATGGTGACTATAATGTCACGTGATATACTCTGTCACGCTGTCATGATATTTAATTATAGTATCACGATACAAATTCAGAATAAAATGTAAATTTACGTTTTGTCGATTATATGACCGACAAATTGATTAGACAAGTAATTCTATTTATATTATATCTCGCAGTCATTTAATATCGACCTGTAAATACACATACTGTGTTTTCGTTATTGATAAAACATATTCCCAGCAAGTAATGTTGATAAAGTCGTGATTCATTATGAATTATAATTCGTACATTCACATTTATGATGATAAACTTGATAAGGTTCCTAGACTTGTATTAAGAAAAGAGAAATAAAACGGTAATGTATGTATTTGTGAGTAAAAAAATATAAGTATTCCGACGTATTATTTCTGGAATCAAAATGCATGAATGAGATGTTGAGCATTCCATTACTCGGGGAATAGTAGAAACATACTTTTCGCTACTAACGACCTTCTTAACATTTTACAGGAATACAGATATGTCCACACAGTCGACAGAAACCCGCAGGACAAGGTGAAAAATTTATAGAAATCACATTTGCCTACCTTCTGTTTAAATGCTCTATTTTTAGACGGATTTTGCTATGCATTTCGATTTATTATTTGGCCTTGTATTATACCACTTTCCTTTTAGAAAACCTATCTAAAATTTGAGCTTAACTGATGAAGTCTAGTTGACAGAAACGATCGTCTTGAGTATTATAACTTTGGTATTATGTTTATAATATTTATTACCACCTATATTTGTTGGACCATTTGAGTCCCCGAGGGTATACATAAACTTAGTACCAGGTATTTCGATACCAGCTGATAATCTTGTTGGGCGACCTTTTTTTCTTTGTTGTTGTTTGTTGTTTTGGTTTTGTGGGGATTTCTTTTTAGGTCTGCCCAAACTTCTAGCTCTCGCCAACGACAACTGTCTTGCGGCTTCTGTATAAATTGAAAATGACGTGTGAATTAGTTTAACGTCTTTATTCTGGCTAAGCTCATGGAAAAGTGAAAAATACAATTTCAATATCAAAATAAACATTTATACAACAAATACATTTTCAATTACTATTTTGAAAAATGAAATTCTTGTGTATAATCTAAATATACCATAACAAATACCCAAAAATATTTACTAATACTTTACTAAAATTTCATTTCATATGATAGAACAATACTGAATAAAGTGTATATTGCACAATTTGAAATATTGTTTGTGTACCAAAATTATATGTGCTAAAAATATATATAATATAAAAACCTTAACACATTTTATTTTCTGTGCTTTAAACTACATGTAGCAACCATTCTACTACATGTTATAATACCAAATAACCTAACCTAAAATAACTATGTAATTACAAAGTCCTATACAAAGACTTAAATGAAACTAACTATTTTACTTGTTACATTGAAATAAATTATCTCCCTTGATTAATAGTTTTTAGACTATTTGGCTTTTATCATTTACTTAAAATATTACAATGACCTATTAGAAATTAAAATACTTTGACTGAATATAAACACAATCATTTCTTAACTTAGCCTGATATTATTTAACAAGCTTACAATAAATTGAAACATATTTACACTTGATACCCAAGCTATCAGGCATCATCATAATCTAAAACGCACATAATAGACAAAATTTCATGACACATTTTAATGTGTAACACAATGAACAATTAATTAATTAAACATATATCTACATGATTCTTACCATACTGTTTTCTTGCTATTTGTCAGATTAGCTTTATCTGTATAAACTTTCGCTACTTGTTTATTATTTTACAAGTTTTCTTTGCCGACAATCAGCATTTTAAACTTTGCACTAGAGAGTTCCTATTCACTGAATTTATGATTACCATAGTTATCTCCCCTAGTTATTTTTTTTAAACAAAGATTTATCACGCTACATTATGAACTAATAAATATGTACTATCTCATTAGGTCATAATTACACACCTTTTTACTAACAAACTAAATATACATATACAATCGTAATTAATAAATTTAAACTCAATTTCTTTCAAACATGACGCAATTTAAACTTAATTCCAAATACTTTTGAAATATAAAAACGCATACGATAATGCTAAAAGTTCAATTGAAAAATATCTAAAATAAATTGTACATACCTGTATAAATTGAAAATGACGTGTGAATTAGTTTAACGTCTTTATTCTGGCTAAGCTCATGGAAAAGTGAAATTTCCAAACTTGCGGGGGACGCTATGTTCTAATTCCACGCTTACAATTTTAACCAATGAAATTACTTTATTTTTGGTTTGAGACATAGATGTCTTTCTTTTTCATTTACCACAGGTATACCAAAATTTCCCACCAAATAGGTGTTTGCTTATTCCTAGACATTTCCGTCTTTACTTACTCAGAAAGATTTTCTTATTGTTCTTAAATTGTTAAATAAACATTGACCACGTATCTACCTGTCTTTACCGCGTCTCTAGCTATTGTTTACCAACTCGTTTGTTTACGAAGTGCCAAAATCAATTTGTAAGCATTAACTCATCTATGATTTGGAGAAGTAAATAAAATATTCCCATTAGAGATAATACTTGTAATTTTCTTCTTGTACAAATTCTAATTTAAAAGAACACTTAAATTATACTTATATTTTTGATAAACATATTTGAATTTAATTTCATAAAATATCTTAATCGTCTACTTCTGTCGGTATATAAAATACAAAATACAAGACAGAATATTTTTTTTTTTAAAATACATGTAAACATTAAAATTTTCAACATAACAATCTTATACTTAAGTAATATTCGCATTGATATTCTAAATTCTTCAAAAGCTACGATAGTCATCGTCTACAGTGGTTACTGTTAGAGGAATTTGGCTATGCATTTAGAGTTATCATTTGGCCTTGTATTATACCACTTTCTCTTTAGAAAATCTTTATAGAATTAGAACTCAACTGATGAAGTCTAAATGACAGAAACGATCGTCTTGAGCATTATATTTTTTGTATTATTTTTATAATATTTATTATGAAATGTGCCAATATTGAATATAAATCATATTATGCTTGTTTGAAACTTTCATAGGAAAGCAACGAAACTCTTTGATGAAATATTAAAACGTATTTAATTTGTTAAATTCAAATTCGCCTGATGGTCATAATGACAGAAATGAATCTTGAGCATTTACTTTGAATTATCAATTTTTCAATAAAATAGTGAAAATTTAAAAATATTATTCAAATTCATATCTCATAAAAACAAATGCCTCATTGTTGAACAACCCATTTATGGATGAAACAGAGTGCTGTCCTATTAGCTGTTAAGTGATTTCAGCTGATGTAAGGTACCTCTATGGTCCAATGGTTAGACCATGTTCGCTTTGGAACAAGTCTCACACCTCAAGTCGGCTCAGGGTCTATCCCCGCTGGAACCTAAGCCGATTTTGTGAGAAAGTTAACATGCAGAAGGCTAGTAGTCTTTTCCCGGGTGCATTGTAACCAGTTTCTCTCTGACCACCGCTAAATGACTGACAAAAAAAAAAAAAAAAAAAAAAAAAAAAAAAAACCCTGTTGCATATGACGCAAAACAATATTCAAATTCAAAATTCTGTTAATATGGCGCAAAACAACATTCAAATTCATAATTCTGTTAATTCTTATTTATGTACCACGTGATAACCGATAACGTTTGTGCGGTACTAGTATCTCTAATTGTGATGGAACCTACCTCTTCCCGCTGAAAAGACGTTACCGCGGGATATCGTCTGTTAGCGTCATTCCATCACTAATAGAAACAATAGTCCCGCACAAACGTTATCGGGTATCACGTGGTACATGAATTAGTCTCATTCAATGCATTGGTATCAGATATATCTAAGAATTCAACTTATAACGAGAGTTTGCTAATTTTGGCAAAATTTAAAATGCAGTTTAGTTTCAGTTATTCTCAGTTTCAGAATAAATATAAAACATAGGACTAATGTTTCCCACTTTGGTTCTAAAGTTAAATCTTTTATACATGGTATTTGCGTGTTTATACCTTGGTATCTGAGATTTTTATATATTTTTTATATTTATGCCCTATCATCACTACATTATAAGCAATAATAATCACTCGTACTGTTACATGTAACTAATTGTGACAGTTCGTATCTATTATACAATTTATTTACTCTACTTTTCATCTACAACAGTACTTATTTTTTTAACTAATTATGGACTAACACACACACAGAATGCTGGAAATACCCATATGTCGATTTTTTTCAACTCCATTATATTTAGGATTAAAACATTATTCAGCCCTTCTGTTTTACAGAGCGAAAAAGGAATGTTTTACCAAACCTTTTCTATTTCTATCGATAAAGAAATATTTACAATGTTCCTTTTATTAAACCATTTCAATACTTATTTGATTCAATGCAATTTCAGATGCCCAAATAATTTAACTGTGTGTGTGTGTGTGTTTGTGTGTGTGTGTGTTGGTACTTATTTATATTAATATACGTAACATTAGTATAAATCTCTGAATCTTGATCACAGTCCTTTTAAGTTTCCATTCTTACTAAATACCTTTCTAAGTACACGAAACAAAGAACTAGTAAATGCAACACATCAAGGGAACTAGGAATCAATTTTAAACTCATCACAAGAGACTAGTTAAGCATATCACTTCAGCATGGCAGATAACAGTAATTAAAAGACAAGATACTTTGTTTACAGCAGTGATAAGGTTGTTTACTAAATTACAGTTCTGATCCGGCAGTTGGCATTCCATGGAATTCCCAACAGAATGGCTAAACACTTTAAGTGATAGTAGAGTCAGAGGTTCAGAGTTTTATCTTATACATATACTCGGGAGCTCGAATCTAGGAATTTTGGATGAAAGATGGGAATGAAAATTCATTGCTGGCGATTTTCTCGCAGAACTAAATAAACAACATAAATGATACCAGGAACATTGTGATGTTGGCTTTAGCTTTATTGTACACAAACATGACTATAAATAATTTATATGATATATATTTTACATAGATCTTTGTAAATTATCTTAAAATCAACAGACTTGTCAAGCGAAAAATTCAGAAGTTCTTGAAATCGTTTTTAGGTATTTTAAATTGTAATGTCATTTTGTGTCAGACAAGAAGAATTTTTTTAGACAATTCCTTTCGGTCTGATATTTTTCAGGAACTATGCCAAATATTTTTTATTTAGAATACTTGTTTTAATGCTGAAAAGCACAGAATGTGATTGGGTTAATTTTGTGCTCACTCTAAACTACGTTTCCACAGACGGTCATATTTTCACCCTTATATGTTAGTAAATTTCAGTGTACAGTCGAACCCGGATATATATTGAAATCGGAGGGGATTGAAATATTCTATCGAATAAATTGCGGTTTCAAAATAACCTGAGGTAAAAGAGGTATTAAATAAATTTTGCCGCGGAATCAAAATCATCTCAATTAAAGTTGGATTTCAAAGTAACAGGGTTCATTATAAGTGGTTTCGACTGTATATTCTTAAGAATATATACTAAACTTTATTTCCGTAAGTACATATGCATTTGAAGCATGGGTAAAATTAAATTAACCATGAATGCGCTTGGTTGAATGAGAATCACGATTCCGGAAACCCTCAGATTTGAACGACCAGATTTTTACTATTCAACGGGGTTTCCTTATCCATTCAACCCACCCGTGTAAGATTCTATTAATCGCAACTTCATAGCATTGGACTGTATAACCATCATAAATGACAGAAACATTACCGTAACGAATAATTACAATGAAAATCAATGTCCTCCAAAAGGAAGTATCGTTTTGTTAAAAAAAGTAAACACACTCTAAATTCACGAATTTTCGACCCCTTGGTCTTTATCAAGTGAAAGACGACAATATGAGTAAAACCATGTAACTTTAACAGATCTTGTCATCTTTCATTTGATAAAGGCCAAGGCGCCGAAAATTTGTGAATTTAGAATGTGTTTACTGGTTTGTTTTCGCATTAGCGTAACGTTTTAAAACTAGATATGGAACTTCAATCTGTCTTTATCTCATTAGCCCCTGAAAACATTAGACTCGTCTGTAAATAATTGACTTAGACAGTCCAAATGTGTCTCTAGGGGTGTGTATCATGCTGTAAATTTTGAATTTACTGGGTGGGTATAGGTACAAAATTTACAACATGAACCCACCCAATAAATTCAACATTTACAACATGAAAGGTGAATGAGAAAATTATTTGCGTCTCTTGTAGTGTGCAGAACAAAAATCCGAAGTAACCAAATTTATTTAGGACTCAAGCTTAACTAACTTTTCTGTAATTTAAGGTAAGACACGCAAACAATTTACTGTAACTGAGCATTTTTGTAAATTAAAGGCATAAAGTTGTAAATGATAATCAAAATAATTGCTCATTTGAAGGAAACTTCATAAATATTTAAAAATCATAAGTGTGACACAAAAATTCACTTGTAAATGAGGAAAATGCATATGTTTCCTAAGCACTCAAACACAAAAGTTTTACAAACGATTATATAGTCAAAATAATAAAAATAATTGAGCACTGAGTAAATTCTGTGACTTCGGTACCTGGTATTTCAGATAGTAAGTAAGTACAACTTGAATGATACGGCAATAATACTTCAACCTTTGTTGTTTAATAAGACGGAATACAATACCATAGACTTTGTCACTATTTATAAAGCAAATTTTATATAAACAACATTTCAATAAACTGCTAAATGCCAACAATTTGGACATCACTAAACCAGATGCACTTTTCTTTGTGTAAATATACATTCTTGATTAAATATAATTGATTCGGTATTTCAATCAAATGCTAAATGCGAACAATTTGGACAAAACTAATCCAAAATCACTTTTCTCTGTGTGTATATACATTCGTGATTAAGATATAACTGATTCGGAATTTCAGCATCCGCAATAATTCGAATCAAAATACATAGATCGTATGCGAAATATTACAAAACTTCATATATAAATATGAAGCATACATAATTACAACAAACTGTAGACAAAACTGCATGCTGTATTTAAAATACTATCACAAAATAAGAAACTTCTCCTGATACGATATCGTATGGATCAGCGGAAGATTCTAGCTACAGGAGTCTTTCTCAATTTAATCAGTATTCAACAATTCTAAATACAAACAAAAATTTCAGTTAATTACCTCAGCATAGTTATATAGCTTTTTGCTAAGTTATAAGGCACATTCTCAACAAATGACAAGCTGTGTCGTAGGATGTTTATTTCACTATTCTATATCAAGTCAATTTAATATGTCATCATATGTTCTACTCCAACAATATTAGAGTTTAACACAGCGAGATACTTTTGGCTCCGGCATTCGTGTCCGACGGTAAAGCGAACTGTAATATTATCGGAATACGTATATCCATTATGTAGAAAAATCAATTACATATCTGACTATGACCTCAAAACTGTGTCAAGCAATGCACTCTTGTACTTTCTAGATTTAAGCATAACAAATCACATTTGTTCACATCGTACTTGCCGTAGTAACGCTATTTTCATTATCAGGAAAATTCTCAACTGTGTACATTCCGTCCCAACATCTGTAGGATCTCTCTATGAAACATAGGAACAGTGATGCTAAGATCCCTCTAGAGAACAATGTTAATACGAACATGTAAGCGACGGGTTCTGAAAGTTTGTCTTGCGCTGACGTGACGTAAATGATATAAGCTGACGTCACAAAACACAATACCCCAAGAACTTTGAAAGCGCTCTGTTTTATATTTGCCAGTTCGGAGGCAAGTTCTTTATTCTCACCGAAGCGTCTGCGCGACTTTGGACCATTATATTTCCACAAAAAATGAATAATAAGCGTCCAGCTTAAACACAATAAAAGTATGTTAATTGATTCTACAATCCAAAATCCGGACTGTAACTTGGCAATATATAATTCTCCGTACCAGCAATTCAGATTCCCTTCTAGAACGGTGACACTTAACCACGTTATTGTAACGACGGTAGGAACGAACCATCCCAGCAAACATAACACGTAATACATTTTTGATTCGATCACAATTCCTTTCATAGTTAACGTAAAATTTATTGTAATGATTGTAAGCCAAGTGTATATAGCTGATGACGTCAATGTCACCAACACACCAATTGAAACACACGTCTCTACGTCATTTATGACGTCATGTGATTCAACTATTCTGCCTAATCGAATTACAAGTTCCAGGGTGTCGTGGACGAGAAGCGCAGCGAAAAAGTTCCTGTAAAACTTTAACCGCGTAGACGGCATCACTCTTGAACAACATGTTATAAGTAATGACGAAAAAAGTAAAATTATTGAAATAGAAAGGAGAATGGACCCTAAAATATCTGCACCATCATTTAGCAGTGGCAAAACTCCAAAACTTATCGGAGCTTTTTCGGAAACATTAAAATTTCTATCGGTTTCATTCAATATGTCATACATAATTCCTGTGCATTCTGAGTAATTTGTCCATCCTGGGTATAATTCTTTATGAAAAATATCTTTCCCAGGATGGCTTCCAATCCATTTTCCGTCAATTCCACAAGACTTCGAGGCGAAACGAGTTAATCCTAAACCCAGATATTCCGGACATGGTAATTTTGTTGTTGAACCTCGTAAAGTCGGTGGCCAACATAACACAGTGTCCCAAGTTGCGTTACAGAAAAGTTTCTTAGGAACAATAAATGGCGCGTCTCCCAGACTTTCAAAACATTCTTCTGTACTCCGGGGGTTCCAAGATTTTTCGTGTTCTGACAACAGTTTATCCATATTTTAATTCTTACACTTCTCCTCTGGTACGTTCAGATAACGCGCACTCAAGAGCGCGTCAACTCTATCAATTGTAGTTGAAAGAATGTGAAAATTGAAAGTGATATGACGGCTGTAATGATACGACGAAAGGGGGCGTGTTAAAGAAGTAAACAAGGAAGCAAGCAAGTATATACAATAACTTTATTCTAAAGGATTTTGATTTCAGCGATGAAATACAATTCGAGAGGATATCAGATAGCAGGCATGTGTTTATTTCAATCACATATAACCGTCAATCACTCCGATAGACAGCCACTGGCTGTTACTTCATCAGTTTCTCCCGCCCTACCGTTATCTATAAGACCGCTTTGTAATGACTTCAATCCTTATCAATTACGGTACTACTTAATTCCATGATTATTTTCCTATTTCCTTATTTTTAAATTATTTTTGTTCTGTATTTATGGTGAAAGATATATGGTGTACAACAATCACATGCGCTTCCAAAATAACTAGATAATTTATATTTCCTTTAATGTCAGACAAAAGATATTTGATTTATATTTTCTAAATTTCACCCCTACAATATTTTGCGCAAAGAAACTTTATACCTTAACCCCAGTATGTGTGTGCGCCCGTAATATGGATACCTTACTTCCCACCGAGGAGTTTGATTTCGGGAATACCAAGAATATGACAATTTAGTGAAGTGCCTCACATTTGACCTCTTGGTTTCCAGAGGTCCATGTTTGTCCATTCTATTGATTTATACTTTGGTATCTGAGATTTTTTATAATCTAATTTTACAAACGAAATACAGTTTTTTAAAATCATGGCATCATTTAAAAGTTTTTGTATGCACTGCTGGTTTATATATACACATATTTCCAACTAGGGTAGGCCTATATGGGAAAATATTTACCATAGGAATGTTTTTTTTTTCTGTGCTTGCATGGGAGAATAATGGGGATAGAATCCCACTAAAATTTCATGTGAATTTTGGATTTGAGAATCCAAATTTTTAGGTAAAATGATTGATCTCGAGTTCAGTGTATTTACTTAATGGTATACTACTTCATTAGTATAAATAAATTTCTAATGTCTCCACTAGATATTGTATCTAAAAATAAGAAATTTACCGTGTTTCACTGTTATATTGCTATAAACTTCAAATATACAGTAAAATAACGGTCGACAGGGGATGCTTACTCCTTCATGGCACCTGATCCAACCTCTTGGTTTCAAGAGGTCCGTGTTTGTCCATTTTTACAGGATTTGTATCTATGTCCTGGACATTCTATTGATTTATACTTTGGTATCTGATTTTTTTATATAATTACTTCTTGAATATGGAAAGTTGACGATAAAAAAGCATAAGTAATCCCTTTTCTCCAAAGCCTTGGTTGTTTATTTCCAGTATATGTTTATAATAAGTAAAATCTCGGAGTTGGAAGCGTATATCCCTGATTTTTTTTTTGAGTTTATTTTTATTTAGTTGTGCTATATCACGTTGATATACGTATTAAAATTAGTTGGTAAGTTGTATTATTATTTAACGCCCCACTCAAGAATCTTTCACTCATATGGAGACGTCACCAATGCCGGTGAAGGGCTTCAAAGTTTGGCCTGTGCTCGGCACTTACGGCCATTGAGCAGCAAGGATTTTTTAACGTGCCAACACCTACTGTGACACCGTACCTCGGTTTTTACTGTCTCATCCGAATATTAAAATTGTCATTATTAATTTACAAAACCTGTTCGTTATATCTAAATGTCAAAGTGAGGGCCACCGCTAGGTTTTTATTCTTTTGATTCAGAAATTCTATATAAAATATTCTTTATATGAATAAAATATCAATAAAGATGCACATTGGTTCCCATTGGAATACCGACTGTTTGCTGAAAAGCGGAGGCTCCAACAATACAACAATATTGTCTATATAAAAAAATTAGTTAAAGAATTAGTTAAACATGAAAATCAACTTACACGAATTGTTGAGTCTGTTTTTATCATAACGTAAAAGCGTTGATTGGTAGAATAGATTACTAGCCTACATCACGTCTAGACAATATTGGGTTTGAACTCTCATGATCGTGTCAACCTTGTATGTCACTTCAATCTCTTCATTCATCTGAGAGTTGGCGATGACGTCATTTAGTGTTTTTGCCGTCACTTAAACAGCCCTGTTGCTTATTTTGACATGTTTGAAATGTTAACTAACTGCAGTTTCGTTTCTTCCACCGCTTGAGAGTGGTATAACAACACAAGTTAAGGTAGAAATATACTTACTAAACCAGAGCACATTATCTACAAGGGTGTCGGATCTTAGCAAATAGATATAAGTCATGAAACAAATCACGTAGAGCAATAACTCTTACTACCCTACAGACCAGAATAAACTGATATGAAACATTAGAAAAGAACATACCATATATATATATATATATATATATATATATATATATATATATATATATATATATATATATATATATATATATATATATATATATATATATATATATATTCCTACAGATCATTCCGTGTTTAAATGTTTGCAACCTACAAACATACATACACAATTTGGTATATTCCCAATAATAAGAAGAAACATTATTTGTCATTCGCTCTGGAGATTGATGTACATATAAAAAATGAAATTGTAGACTTGTGTCAGGTATAATTGGTTTAACACTGTTTATGTTATCGGAATTGATAGCGAAACCATAGACCTCTCCCAAAAATAAATATCATGTTTCGACAGCACCGAACATTTAACTAACTGAGGCAGATTTATACAGATAAAAACAAAAAATCTCATAACTTTATCACTTGCTTCCATGATGAAATGATAGAAACAGAAAGATAGTTTGATAAACAAAAAGCAAAGAAATAAATCAAAACACCAAGTATTGGGCATTTATCCGGTCGTCACCGACCGTCAGACTTTATAATATTTAATCAGGTTTATAACGATTGTTACACTTCAGTTACGGTTTTGTACCGAGCAATTGATGAGTGCAGTATTACTACCAAGTTGAATAGTCTTTGGCATGACGCGTATTCGAATCAGAAACCTTCTGCTTCCAAGTTTAACAAGATCACCTTTAGCGATCATATATCTGGAATTTTTCGCCGCTGATTATTTTCGCCCGCAAAACATATTTACCTCGTCTAAAATTCGCCCTAAAACACCATAGTATATGGATGACATATATGTCAGTGAATCAATTATCTAGTTTGAAACTTTCGCTTTCATTTTATATTCGTCCTCTCGTTTAAGGACGAAAATTGCGAACATTAAACTTGAACAAAAAGTACATAGTATATTGATTAACAGGGTGTCAAGTGGCTAATATTGGGATTCAGTAATATAATGGTCGATTTCAAAACTCATCGTCAAATAATCTGTGAATACGTTAGTAAGATAACTTCTGATTTATTATAAGGGCATACTTCCAAGATCCATGTCGTTCCTTATAAACCTTGACAAATTACATTTCAAATTTGGTGGTCAATGGTGTCGAATCTAGTGCCGATCTAAAATTTCACTTTAATTGACCCGACACTGGCCCTGGTTATAGCCTGCAAGTCGTCATTATTTTGTGTTTACATACTTTCACGTTTATCATATGGTCAATGCGCGATTGTTAAAAGCGTTCTGGTTAGCCGACTCAGTGGTAGGAGCGGCCAAAGGAAATCGACGCCGCGAAGTCACGATAAACAGGCTAAATCTGTCAAGGTGTATGAGAAACGAAGTGGATAAAAAAACCCTTGACTTAAGAAGATGGTTGAAAGGCGACTATGTTACGACTTAACTCAGATCGAAGTTTCTCCTAGACTCTACGACCAATAGATGACCTAGACGCATTATATTTTTATCGTGTAAGTGGTAATTTGAGCAAGACGCAAATTTAGCGGTTTGTCCTAAAAAATGGTATACAGTTTAGCGAGAAGTAATTTTAGCGATTGTATGATGAAAGTAAGATAACTCTTTCCTACGATGAGGAATTTTATTAGCGATATTTAATTTTAGCGGTCTAAACAACTTCGCCAATAATGCCAACATTTAATCCTCGCTAATATTTCTGCTTATACGTTATAACAAACATTTCAAAACATGTATCCAGCGCTCATTACCAAAATTTACTGTTTACTTATCATATATCTCTATTTTAATCCATTATTATAAAGAAAGAAACGTAATGTGTGGTTGGTGATAGATACAGTTTTGGTCACCATATTTTGGGAAATAAAATTAGCAAAACTAACAAAAAATTGTTACGCCAGTAAAAACAAAACAAAACGTGCATCATAAAATTTACTTTGAACACTTCGGGTGAGCTCTTTATCTTTTTTTAAAAAACATTTGTTAAAACTGGTGTAAATCGTCAAAACTAAATAAACAATAAATGTCCGAACTTACTCTGCATAATGTACATTTATTGGCTATCCTGTTGTTGAGGATATTGTAATATTTACTCTACAATGGCACAAAAGTCTATTTCTGGTCGACTTTTAAGTGCCTCTTCCTATTTCATCGTTAGAGTAAACAAGCTATCCTAATCCACTAAGACAGAACTAAAATCTCTTCAAGTTTTGAAACCATTTTAATGTTGGCGCTGTGTATAGGTTTACAATCATGTCATTCTTCGTTAAACATAGTCTGAGAGATGAGCGCAGACTGATTACTTTGATTTTAAGAAGCTCTTTACAGACTTGTAAACTTGGTTACAGATGCCAACACGTGTCTAACATCAAATGAAATAGACATCCAATCAATTACAATTGTGTAAATTCAATAAGTGAGTACATGTATATGTACATTTACAATCGTTCGCAGAGCATTTAGGAATCCTTTTAAAGTCCAGGAGCACCGAGGTCAAAATAGTAGTAGTAGTAGTAGTTGTAGTAGTAGTAGTAGTAGTAGTAGTAGTAGTAGTAGTGGTAGTGGTAGTGGTAGTGGAAGTGGTAGTAGTAGTAGTAGTAGTAATAGTAGTAGTAGTAGTAGTAGTAGAAGCGATTGTAGTAGTAGTAGTAGTAGTAGTAGTAGTAGTAGTAGTAGTAGTAGCAGCAGTAGTAGTAGTAGTAGTAGTAGTAGTAGTAGTAGTAGTAGTAGTAGTAATAGTTGTAGTAGTAGAAGCGATTGTAGTAGTAGTAGCTATAGTAGAAGCGATTGTAGTAGTGGTAATAGTAGTAGTAGAGGTAGTTTTTGTATTGTTGTTTAATGTCCCACTCAAGTATCTTTTAATTATATGGAGACGTCACCAAGTGCCAGTGAAAAGGCGTCAAATTTTGGCCTATGCTCGGCACTTACGGAAATTGAACAGTGAGGGTTATTTAACGTGCAGACACCTACTGTGACACGGAAACTCAAATTTTCTGTCTCCTCCAAAGGACAGGAAAAGCCAGCAGCCACCGGTTGCAAATCGACTAGGCCCTCCACAAGTAAACTGGCAAATGTAGACACATTCTTTCAATTTCTTAATTCTTCCTTTTCTTTCAATTTTCAAATAACAATTGATTTTGATTTAGGAAACATGCGCCTGATAACTTAAGATATATTACCAACTATATCTTGATAAGACAAATGACATCGAGATCATGGATCCGAGCGGTAGGATCAAAGACAATGTAATTATAATGTATATGTACTTTTCGTGAAATTTATAATTTGGCACTCTTCCGACATTGAAAAACTTTTCCATCAATAAGGCTTTCTTATGATCAGTAAATGAAAAGATTGCACCGAATTATGTCTATGAAAAAAATTCTACCTAAATACAATGGATTCCTCTTAATTGCATAGCTAAAATGTCAGAGAAAATTATGCAAATAACAGGAATATGCAATTAACAGGAATAGCGTATTTAAGTAAACAATGATGATTCATGTTCATTTAGTCCTTTCATTTATGTATATAATACTATCATAAACATCTTAGGTGCACTAGAAATTTATTTTTATTAATTATTATGGTAAAATAATGTCATAAAAGGTTTTTCATAATTTTCATAAAACATTTCTATTAAGATAGTATTTCCACATATAATTTTTACCGTGATCAGTACAGTTTTCCACAATATGGAGAATTTTATGTGCAATTAACAGGGATTCTTGGTTTAACCTGTGCAATTAAAAGGAAGATTTTACATAAAAGAGATGGGAAATAGTTTTGTGTTTTGAATTCTTATGCAATAAACAGGAATATGCAATTATCAGGTATGCAATTAAGTGGAATCGCCTGCACTAGTATCGTTAAAATAATGTAAAGTTATGTACATACGAAGTTTTAAAAAGGGCTTTTCGACGACTTAAACATTGTGTCAACACAAAACACAATTCAATTTTTCGTGACCCTGATGTTGTCAGAGAACTTTCCCGTCTCCATGAAAATTTTATCATCGTTCCTGCTGACAAAGCATATAACAACTGCAGCCGATACTACTTCAGCATCCTACAAGAGGAACTTGGACTAAACACACTTCCTGGAAATCCTACATACTCTTTAACCGATTTCTCTACCTCTGAAATATTAGGTAATCATAAATCCGTTCTCGCTTCGTTTCGAATACCCACAAGTGACACGGAGCTTGAATTGCCATATATCTATTGGATTCCGAAGATGCACAAAAATTCCTACAAACACCGCTTCATTGTGCCGTCATCTAAGTGTTCCACCAAGCCTTTATCTATTTTGCTTACCATACTTCTAACACATATTAAACAAGGTCTTCATAAGTACTGTAAAACAGCCTACTCAAGAAGCGAAGTCAATCAGATGTGGATCCTAAAGAATTCAAAGGAATTGTTGAAACATTTAAAATCTCCAAATTTCAAACATATTACAAGCATCAAGTCTTTTTTCGACCCTTTACACAACAATCCCTCATCAAAAACTCAAAAACAGATTAACATCATGAAGAACCTTATTTTGTCAAGGAACACTCTGATTCCAATAACAAGTACACTGAAAACGATATTTTCAAGATGCTGGGGTTTCTAGTAGACATCATTTCCGTGGTTTTTGCGGGAAATGTTTTCCAACATATTGTCGGCATTCTAATGGGTACCAATTGTGCACCTCTCTTGGCTGACATATTTTTGTATTCATATTAAGCGGAATTTATACAGTCTCTGCTCTCAAAAGGAAACAAACAGTTAGCATCTCGGTTCAATTATACTTACAGGTATATCGACGATGTTCTGTCTATAAATAATTCAGAATTTCAGAATTACCTAGGCCAGATATATCCTGTTGAGCTAGAGATCAATGAGACGACAGAGAGCAACACATCTGCTTCTTACCTAGATTTACTCCTGTCGATTGGAAAAGACGGTCAACTTCACACATCCCTCTATGACAAACGAGACGATTTCAATTTCCACATCACAAACTTTCTGTTTCTAAGTGGTAATATTCCATCTTCTCCTGCCTATGGCGTTTTCATTTCACAACTTATACGTTATGCCAGTGCATGTTCTTTTTATGAATGTTTTATTCTGAGAGCTAAACGACTAGCCAATAAACTACTTACACAGGATTACGTTGTTGAACGCTTGGAGTCGTTGTTTAAGAAGTTTTATGGTATAGAGATCTTGTTAAACATTATGAAGTCCCCCTCTCAGAGATATTAGATAGTATTCTGAATCACGGCCACAGACAAGTGACTCCGTTTCACCAATCATGCTTTTCACCTTGACCTCATCACCAAACTTGACCTTTTTACCGAAATTGACCCGCTCATCGAACTAGGTTTTCATGGAACATTTGCAACGGGTGTGGCATGCCAGCAGAAGACGCTGACTTCTTCCGGACACCTTGTCTTATCCCGTTTTGGATTCGTAATTGTTTTCCATGTTGAGACCATTTGTACATCTAATTCGTCGTATTATAATGGACTTGAGTTTTCAATTTTACTTACTTGGATATGTTTTCCTCTTACCTCAATTCATTAACTTTCATAAAACAACACAAAATAATTGTTATCATCACTGAACGTGAAACTATTTATTGGAACCAAATTTGATTTGCATTTTAAAAAGTCAAGATAACTAAATAAGGTACAATGAAAACAATCCCTATTAAAAGTTCTTAAAAAGATATTTAGTAAGTGTTGAAACTATTAAACAGATGAATGTAAATGGCTATCGAAGGGTTTCATTGGTGAAAAGGTGGAAGGTGAACACTATTCCCAGTCCCGAGTCATACCAAAGACTTCAAAAATTGTAGTGACCGTTCCGTTGCCAAGCGCTCGGTATATGATATGAACGTCACGAATTTATCGGATGAGACTTAAAACCGAGATCACGGTTGGCTTGGCACGTAAAAGCAGCATTGCTGCATTGATGTCAGCCCACAGCACAGGCCAACATTTAGAACTTAGCCTAAAGCTGGTGCCATCTCGTGTAAGTGAATAAGTAATATTGGCGGGATGTAAAATAGTAATCAAAACAAACTAGTCAAAAGTTTTACTTCACAAAAGATAAGTATGCACATTGCAAGCGGCATTCTTTTGTCAAAGAATTAAAGTCCTGAAAATTGCATTACTTACATAATCATGATATGCAAACCACGTAGGAGGAGACTAAGTCGAAATTGTGCCCCGATTTTAAGTTACCTGAAGTCCTGAATAATGGACAAAGACGTACACATGGAAAATGGACAAACACGTATTTAGAAATTTAGAAATGGTGTCAGGTGTCAGGGAGTTGTTAGCGTCCCCTGTCGTCCGGTGACACCCTCTGTAAATCAACTATTGGTTAATAAAATGTATAACGTTCCTATGAATTATACGATTAAATATGAAATGTTTCATTAATACGAAACTGAAAATGAAAATTCAGAAATCCTAGTGTTGATCATCTTTGCTTTGTTTTTTAAAGTTTATATCAGAGGCGTAACTTTGTGGCAAACTATTTGTTATTGGTGACTTAATCACATTTCAAATCAACCAGAATTTTTGAATGGTTGATAACTTTTGTAATTTTATTTTGGTCGCGTTCTAAATTCACATAAAGTTTAATGCCCGGCGAGCAACAATTATTCACGTTGTTATTGATTGTTGATAAGAAGTGGCACAATTCAACTTTTACAAGTTCAGGTGAAGGTTAATATTCCTCATATCAACAAATATTGCCACGACACGTGTAAAACAAAACGTTAATCGAGAAGTAAGGTGTAAAACAATATACCATGTATAAATTGATTAAAATCTACTAATCCACTTGATAATACCAAAAAAAAACATATCCCTAACACACACACACACACACACAGTATAACATTGAAGCAAAAACAAAATTAAATTAATATGGAAATTAAAGGCAATAATTCAATATAAAGAAAAACGCTTAAAAAGCAAGACTAATTAAAGCAAGACTTACTAAATTAAGACTAATTAAAGCGAGAATAATTAAAGCAAGAATAATTAAAGCAAGATTAATTAAAGCAAGACAAATTAAAGCAAGACTAATTAAAGTAAGATTAATTAAAGCAAGACTAATTAAAGTGAGACTAATTAAAGTGAGACTAATTAAAGTAAGATTAATTAAAGCAAGACTAATTAAAGTGAGACTAATTAAATTGAGACTGATTAAAGTGAGACTAATTAAAGCAAGACTAATTAAAGCAAGACTAATTAAAGTGAGACTAATTAAAGCAAGATTAATTAAAGCAAGAATAAATTAAGACTAATTAAAGTGTTTATTGTATACAGTAAGATTAATTAAAGAACGACAACAAAGTGCTAATTAAATTGTCTTTAAAGTGAGACAATTAATGGTAATTAAAGTAAGATTAAAAAGCAAGAAAATTATTAGCCAGTTTAGTGTATTGATGTAATTAAAGTGAGACGATTAAAGTGAGATTTATTATAAAAGCAAATCTGGCACATTATAGACAAACAGGACATTATTACAGGGCCGTGATAAACAAACAGGGCTATTTTTTAAATGGCGGTCTTTTGTTGAGAAGTCTGCCTTGCCTCGGGCCAATAAAAGCCATTTATTATAAAAGCAAATCATTAACATAACAATTAATTATTCAAACAAACATCAACGGTCTTTTGTTGAAAGTGCCTTGCCTCGGGCCAACGATAAATAACAATAATTATTCAAATCAACGAAAATTATAAAGGGCAATATGATGATTAGTGATGATGATGATGATGATGATGATGATGATGATGATGCTCATGCTGCTGCTGCTGATGATGATGATTATATGTTATAATCCAATTTTCAGGGAAATTGTCTCCAGATCCTTATTGCTACGTCCTTTAAGAATGTAGTTGTTATATAATACAGAAATACCAGCCGTTACTGACACCTTAATTTAGTGGACACCCTCCGATAACGGACATTTTGTCTACGTCCCGATTTACATTGTTATATAATACAGAAATACCAGCCGTAACTGACACATTAATTTAGTGGACACCCTCCGATAATGGACATTTTGTCTAGGTCCCGATTTACATTGTTCTATAAGACTACAAGCGTCTGTTTTAAATAAACGGACATCTCTCTTACTCGGACAACGGACAAAGTTGTTCGCCCTAATATGCATAATTTCTGTATTTGTAACCTCGAATTTAGCAGACAGTCTCCCTATGATCGACTTCCATTGCCATAAGCAATTTTTCACTAAGCTGTAAGTCTCTCTGGAGAAACAATCCTACAATCTTTTGTGTGTCTTCATTGATATTCATTCCCTTGCGTTTCATTGTAACAGTTGATTACAAGAACAGTTGCGTTGAACAGTCCAGCAACTGTTCACATACCACAGGTTTTACTGTATTATGTTAATACTATTCCTACTGCTTATATTTCTTAAGATTTCTTTCTATTTTGTTATCTAATTGTGGCTGAAGATAATGTTAATACTTTTCAGAAGGGAAGCAAAAACTTCCTTATTTCTGTGATGAAGCAGTTATGGAAAGGGCACAATTCTCTGAAAATTGACAAAATAACCATAAAATAGAACACACAAGACTAGACAGACGCATATATTGAAGTCATCAAAGTCTGTTAATCAAAATCTAGAATATCCACAGACAGAAGTAAATCTACCGGGTAAATACATTGTAAATGTAAATGTCGCTCTTAATTACATCTAGTATCCCATTTGTTGATTGTGTCATGTTTGATAGTATGTTTCGTTCCTTAAGACACAGCGCCATCAGATAACCGCTCCAAAATATTTACACTTGCACTTGTTGGAATAATTACGAAACGGAAATAGAATCCAAATCTGCCTAAGTTTTTACACACATTTTTTCCAGTTTTTAGAGTTTTTCTGCCTTGTAGACCCAAGTACATTGTATAAAGGCAGCGTAAACATTTAAAAATGTGTTCTGCCACACAGAAACATCTACAGATAAAATTCTAACATAAAACGCTAGAAATATTTAATGACTCAAAGATGTACAGTACTTTTACAAACACGATTGATTTTAAAATGCACTCCAGATCTTGTCTAAAAGATAATTATTGTCTTGTCGTTATCTGGAGAGAGAGAGAGAGAGAGAGAGAGAGAGAGAGAGAGAGAGAGAGAGAGAGAGAGAGAGAGAGAGAGAGAGTACCATTTCAGATTTATAATTCGTCACAACAACACCATGAAATTTGGAACTCTGAAATCCATTTGCGAAATTGATAAAAGATAGAATTATTGATTAAGGAGAGTTGACGCCTCTATGGCCTTCATGATGTCATTTATATAACACGTATCTCATAAAAGATAAAGCGGGAGCAACTTACCATATTCAATACAATAAAAAAAACCTCAAAAAAACAAAACAAAAAAAAAACAACAACAACAAAAAACAAATAACACAAGACAAAATTTCGTTAAAATGAAACCAGTGTAAACTATTGATCGATAACAACAAAACTGCTTTAAAAAATATATATATATGTATTTTTATATTACAATTATCAAACAACAAAATATGAAAAAAAAAATATCAAAAATTCCATCACCAAGTTGTCAAAAACTCATTAACAAACATTATAAAAAGCATTATTACACACACACACACACAAACACACACACAAACACACACACACACACACACACACATTTTGCCACACACACATTTTGCATACATTTTTGTAAAAAAGATAATCCCAGCTGTTATTGAACATTAACAATAAGTAATCGTCTTTATGACAATACTAATTATGTTATATCTAATCTATTTGGCATAAAATTAACGAGCGTATACCCAGGTGAAGGTTGTGTTTTTTTACTCGCTCAGGCAGTGAACAGGAAACATAATCAATCGTATTTCAGATGGTGGGCTAGCTGTGCTGGAGATAGCGTCGATATACCACCCTCTCTCGCGCGAAGAAATAGAAAACAACGTAGATGCTATTTGTACTGATAAGCTGTTGAGAAATTAAATGCGCAATTACCATGTATAATGAAGCATATTTCAACAGGAGATCCTCATGATAACTTTAATGTCCGCCAAGTAATAAAAGAAAAAAGACAGATTCCATGAACATTATTAACTTTTCAGTATAATGTTACATTCAGTTCACACATATATATATATATATATATATATATATATATATATATATATATATATATATATATATATATATATATATATATATATATATATATATATATATATATATATATATATATATATATATATATATATATATATATATATATATATATATATATATATATATATATGTATTTATATAAAAGAAACTTTGAAATGAAATCAGGCCTAGTAAAGTCTTTAGAAATATCTTTTGTTTGGACATTATCAGTGCATATGTTAAGTATTTTGAAGTTTAAGATTTTAATTTGAGTAGAGTACTAACATAAGAGTGAGTACAGTATAAATCACAATGGAAGTTGTAGACGCATTAACAGTAGCACTACTGACAACATTCGACAGTGATGATGATATTGATAAAGAAAAATCAGGATGATGATGATGATGACTATGATGATGAAAAATATGATGAAATGTTTTGTGATAATAAGGTCCCGTGTTGTATTCATATACAATTAGTAAGGTTGAATTAATGAATTACAAATGAAGAATTGCCAAACTTGGTTTCTCAGGCAATTCTCACAAAATATATAGGAATTCGGGAATTTTATGTCTTCATTTTGTTATTGTACATCAATCTATGTAGCAAAAAAAAAGACATTTTGAAAAAAAAAACAGCAAATGTCCTTCTAATTTATGCTTTAAGATTGCAGTATCTTCCTAATAACTAAAAATCTATATCACTTATCGCCATTACATATACCTATATACATTGTGTATTATATTTTGCTCTTGTTGCACGATATCTAGATATTTGCAGTCACAAATTAATGGTGTTTTTGAATTAATTTACTTGTATAATACCACTTTCCTTTCGGAAATATACTGTAAACGTGGATATTTCCGCGTGTTGTTATTTACGCAAAAAAAATGCAAACCATACGCGTGGAGAATTTTACGCGATGTCATAACTTAATCAAAAGCTAAGATAGTCACCCCCCCCCCCCCCCCCCCCCCCCCCCCCCCCCCCCCCCCCCCCCCCCCCCCCCCCCAATCTTTTTACAGTGGCTACTCTTAGACGAATTTGGCTACGAATTTAGATTTATTATTTTCCCTTTCGAAAATCTATTTAAAATTGAAGCTCAACTAATGAAGTCTAACTGACAGAAACGATCGTCTTGAGCATTATAACTTTGGTATTATGTTTATGATATTTATATATATAGATCGTCTTGAGCATTATAACTTTGGTATTATGTTTATGATATTTATATATATAGATCGTCTTGAGCATTATAACTTTGGTATTATGTTTATGATATTTATATATATAGATCGTCTTGAGCATTATAACTTTGGTATTATGTTTATAATATTTATATATATAGATCGTCTTGAGCATTATAACTTTGGTATTATGTTTATGATATTTATATACTGTGGGCAGTCCTGTATTAAGCAGTACCTAATTCTTATCACAACTATGGGACTAGTACGAGGGGGGATTTACACGAAAAACTCTTCATGGCGTATTTAGTGTAAATTACCCAACACGTAAATTTCCACGTTTACAGTACTTTAATATGAAATTTGAGCTCAACTGATGAAGTCTTATTGACATAAGCGATCTTGATGTTTTGTTTTGGTATTGTTAATACTACCTCTGACGGTTAGAAAGTGTCGAGAGTGCTCGTCTTCATTCAACACGCGTTTGGTTCGATTCAGGTCTTTCTTACCCAAAACCTTTTATTCTTTCGTCTCAAATAATTTGACATTTCTTACTGGAATGAGAAGCAACAATTAAACAAGTAATACTTGGCAGACTGCAAGCCAAGAAAATATCAAAGTCTGTGTAAACTAACCTTGCCTTCAGTGTTTCTCATTAAAATATGCAACTGAAATAATAAACACTCGGACACAGATGGAATATTTTCTTGAAGGCTCGTCCTAATGATTAGCGGTCATTTGTCAGAGCTCAGATAAACAAAGTTTGCGATACCTAAGATTCATGGCTGTTTTATTATTCTGAGGATGGAAACAGGAATATTTATGAAGATTGAGTACATGTTACAGATAGGAAAATAACAATAAAACAAATTATTTCTGTTGAAAATTTGACTTTTGTTTTAATCTATAGAAAATTAAGTGGTTTCTCGTGGCTGTTGATGAAAGCTGTGAAATACGACCGAAAAGAAATTAGGTTTGAAGCCTTTTGTACGATTGACGGTAATAAATGACCCAATACATCAAGCTAGAGATTCTTGGCAAACTGGTATACAGAAGTCGAAATTAAAAGAGTCGGATGATTAATAAATGACCCATTGCTATTACGTGCTAACTCATGATGTAGAATGAAATACTGAAAGATTGTCCAAAACTATATTTTCTTATTATTTTAACAGTAACAAACGCGTTAACAAAACACAACCTAGCACCAGTAATAAAAAAGCAACCTAGCAATGTATGTGTATATGTAGGTAGGTAGGTAGTTACGTAGGTAGGTACGTACGTACGTACGTACGTATGTATGTATGTATGTATGTATGTATGTGTGTATGTATGTGTGTATGTATGTGTGTGTGTCTGTATGTGTGTATGTATGTATGTATGTGTTTATGTATGTATGTATGCATGTATGTATGTATGTATGTATTTCTGTATGTATGTATGTATGTATGTATGTATGTATGTGGTTGTATGTATGTATATAAGCTGTATGTATGTATGTTATGTATGTATGTACGATGCATGTATGTATGTATGCATGTATGTATCTATGTATGTATGTGTATATGTAATGTATGTATGTATGTATGTAACTGTGATGTATGTATGTATGTAAGTATGTTCTGTATGTATGTATGTATGTAACGTATGTATATATAGCATGTATGTATGTATGTATGTATGTATGTATGTATGTATGTATTTATGTAGGTATATATGTATGTATGTATGTATGTATGTATGTATGTATGTTGTATGTATGTATGTATGTATGTATGTATGTATGTATGTATGTATGTATGTATGTATGTATGTATGTATGTATGTATGTATGTATGTATGTATGTATGTATGTATGTATGTATGTATGTATGTATGTATGTATGTATGTATGTATGTATGTATGTATGTATGTATGTGTATGTATGTATGTATGTATGTATGTATGTATGTATGTATGTATGTATGTATGTATGTATGTATGTATGTATGTATGTGTGTATGTATGTGTATATGTATGTATGTATGTATGTATGTATGTATGTATGTATGTATGTATGTATGTATGTATGTATGTATGTATCTGGGTTAGGGTCAATTACAATGACATAATTAATTACAATTACAAATTACGTTTTTTCAAAGGTTTATTTCAATAACATACATACATATACATAATCACATAATAGACAGAGAATGATTTATCAGATACCGATGTACAATTAAGCCCTCATTTCTAACTCACACCTGTCTGTTGTCTAAGGGAACATATACATAATCACACAATAGACAGAGCATGATTGATGAGATACCGATGTACAATTAAGCCCTCATTTCTAACTCACACATGTCTGTTGTCTAAGGGAACATATACATAATCACATAATAGACAGAGAATGATATATCAGATACCGATGTACAATTAAGCCCTCATTTCTAACTCACACATGTCTGTTGTCTAAGGGAACACATACATAATCACATAATAGACAGAGCATGATTGATCAGATACCGATGTACAATTAAGCCCTCATTTCTAACTCACACATGTCTGTTACCTAAGGGAACATATACATAATCACACAATAGACAGAGCATGATTGATCAGATACCGATGTACAATTAAGCCCTCATTTCTAACTCACACATGTCTGTTGTCTAAGGGAACACATACATAATCACATAATAGACAGAGCATGATTGATCAGATACCGATGTACAATTAAGCCCTCATTTCTAACTCACACATGTCTGTTGTCTAAGGGAACATATACATAATCACACAATAGACAGAGCATGATTGATCAGATACCGATGTACAGTTAAGCCCTCATTTCTAACTCACACATGTCTGTTACCTAAGGGAACATATACATAATCACACAATAGACAGAGCATGATTGATCAGATACCGATGTACAATTAAGCCCTCATTTCTAACTCACACATGTCTGTTGTCTAAGGGAACATATACATAATCATACAATAGACAGAACATGATTGATCAGATACCGATGTACAATTAAGCCCTCATTTCTAACTCACACAGGTCTGTTACCTTAGGGAACACAATAGACAGGGCATGATTGGTCAGATACCGATGTACAATTAAGCCCTCATTTCTAACTCACACAGGTCTGTTACCTTAGGGAACATGTGAAAACGGGTTGGTTACTGCACAGCCTAAGCTCAACTGTGTAATAAAATATTTATTCGGTAAAATTAACGGGAAATGTGATCAATTTATTTGTTTAAGTACCTGGCATGACATATATCAATTACATGTAATTATAATTGAAATGTAATTGTCAATGACAATTTATTAGAATGTAATTAATTACAATTGCAATTACATGTAATTATAACTGAAATGTAATTGTCAATGACAATTTATTAGAATGTAATTAATTACAATTACAATTACTTGTAATTGAAATTTTCTTCAATTACAAATTACTTTCAATTACTTGAACAATTGTAATTAATTACAATTACATTTTTAATTACTGCAACCCTGGTATGTATGTATGTATGTATGTATGTATGTATGTATGTATGTATATATGTCTGTCTGTCTGTCTGTCTGTCTGTCTGTCTGTCTGTCTGTCTGCCTGTCTGTTTGTCTGTCTGTATGTATGTCTGTCTTTCTGCTTGTCTGTCTGTCTGTCGTATTGTTTTTGTCTGTTTTTCAGTCTGTTTGTCTGCGTTGGCTGAATGTTTATACTTTTCCCTTTTGTATGTATTCCAAACCTACTACACTTGATAACAACTTGTTCCATATGTGAATAAATAATTAAAATGAAGAAAAAATAAACATTTTTGACCGATTCCTAAACCCTGACATATTTATAAATGGCTCCACATGAAATAGGATGAACTTAAAAAACGCCATGTAAAGACAATAAAAAACCATACGACGCATGTGGCTTTCGTTTGTTTATTTGTCATGTATATAAAATTAGCACCAGATGAAAAAACAATTCCTCTCAATAAAATGTTTTACACAGACTGAGAAGTTTATATGTATTTTACACGGGGAATTGGAACCTGTTAATACAAATTAATCAGAGACATATTTACTAGGATTTTATCACCATAATCTGCAGCGACCACCCTTGTGCTTTAAAATCATGTGGAAACTACTGGAACAAAATTTTGATTGAGAAAGTCAAATTAGATGTTTTTTTCTATTTTTATAAAAATGCACTTAGAAATCTTACGTACTCGGTCTATTGATAAGTACACAAAAGTTTCACAGATGGTTCAAACTAAGTATTCCCAAACAGAAACCGTACTCAAGAGAACGTAATCCCTAGTGATTCTTTTAATTTTTGTTACTGGTACGGTACCAATTATCGGACGGTAGGCTGTAGACTGGCTACCTATTGTCCGACACTTCTCTTTGCGCGTGAACGAACAAGATTTATTCAGAATTTAAAAAATAAATTGTCTGCTTTAAAAATGATTAAGACATGCTACAAATATTACGATTGTCAATTTCAGTACAAACGTGTAATCACTCATCTTTCTATCGTGCTATCCAACAGAAGTTGGGAGGGAGGGAAGTGGCGCCACTAGCTTGGCGTAAATACTACTACTTTCCCTCTAGATCCTCCTACAGACACAAGTACGGTATTTAGGTTGAATTTTTCAAATGGGCTAAACTCAATTTTTGTTTTTTTTTTCAACAAAACTAATCAGATTATATTGCATCTAAGTGTAACCTATTATGATACAAATTTCAAATTTTGCGATCAGTTGAACTAAAGATATTCGGTAAAAATCTTGATGAACGTTATGCTTTTAAGCCAAAATACGATTATTATTGTAAACGTGTCTATGTTTATAAGAGATACATAAACCAATGCAACGTACAACTAGACAAACTTATCATTTCTGTAGGATGCAGGTAATAATATCATTAAGTTAAAATTTACATCTGGGAAAATCATTAAAATACTGAAACATCTAGGCATAGTGTTTTAACCATCCAAGATATTTACTTTATGCGTCTCCAGTAGATAAAACCAAGGAAGAGAACAAATGGTTACATTTACCAGTACCTGGATTTTCAGTCTAGCCAATTATTTTACACTGAAGTAATCTATCATTCAAATTCTAAACCTCTTAAAAGCTAAGATATTCATTTTACAATGAGTACTCTTAGACGGATTTAGTAACACATTTCGATTTATCATTTGGCTCTGTATTATACTTCCTTTTTATTTCGAAAAAATACGTTTATATTAAATTCGAAATTAACTGATGAAGTCTTAGTTGACAGAACCAACCGTCTTCAGCATTTGTTTTGACCCGAGATACAAAACATTGCTATTGTTAATAATATTTGGAGTAAATGAAATAAGGCAGAGTAAAAAGTTCTCTCCCGGGAAATATTGAGTTTGTTAAAATGTATGTTAAATATATCAATGGTTGGACATTCATATTCTCTAAATCCAGCCTTGATGAGTAATAGTTTTGGCTTTATATTTTAAAACTAGTCTTCAAAATAAAAAAGTTTGTTAATGAATAATGTGATCTTTTTAAAGTACTTTCACATTAAAAAGAGGCATTAGCTGTGTAAACCTAAACAAATTTCGATTTTTTTCTACTTATACTTGATGTACAATAACAAATAAGAGCTATACACAGGCGTAAAATTCTTAAATTCCCATATATTTTGTGAAGATAAGGTCAAGTCCAGTGTGGTGTTCATATACAAATTGTACGTTGAGTTAATAAATTGCAATTGAAAAAGTGCCAAACCTGGGTCTCTGAAGTAATTTTCACAAAATATATAGTAGATTAAGAATTATTTTGCCCCTTTTTGTAACCATATATCAATCTAAGTAGTCAAAAGGAAAAGATAAAAAAACACTGCTAATGCCCCTTTAATACATATATTGAGACAAATGCATTCGTATGATAATCAAAAGGTTACCCAGCCCCTCCATCTTATGTGAATCGGACAATATCATTGATTTGTACAGTAATTAGAGTCCGTGAACACTGCATCTTCTATTCTGGGTGAAGACAATGAAATATGTTGGAGAAAAAAAGATGACAGCAAAATTTTTTTAGAACTATATCAATGTTAACTGGAATAATTCAAGCCCGCTCCATTTCAGATTCTCTCAGTTCAGGCAATGGTCGTAGCGAATTACTCAGGTTATATCAATGTAGAATAAAGTTATCCTGCAAAAATATGTGATAATATTATGAAGCGTTAAAGTCGATGTATCAAGTAATCTTTAAATGTAATGATGATGTAAAGGAACGACGATCAGAAAAAATATCTACATGGCCTATGATGTAGGTTTACAGTTCTGAAGTTTTCCCACAGGGTATGTCATTATTTTATTTAAATGAGTTTAGCGTTTTTATATAAATAGTCTACAGAATAATCAGTGTCATGTATGCGCATGCACGTGCAACAGAAGATAAAAATACCATTTGTAGCTGTGTAGCGAGCTGATACATATTTAACAAATAAACTGTTAAAGATTGAAAGACTGAGAATTATCAGACCGGATTGAGAGAGAGAGAGAGAGAGAGAGAGAGAGAGAGAGAGAGAGAGAGAGAGAGAGAGAGAGAGAGAGAGAGAGAGAGAGAGAGTTTACCGCATTTCAGTTGTTTTAGATTTTAATATATATATATATATATATATATATATATATATATATATATATATATATATATATATATATATATATATATATATACACACAAAAATGAGGATCAAGAGTAATTTAACACAGCCTTTACACGCCTGAAGGCACATTCTGAATGCGGGTAGGCACGTGAGAGCTCAGTATACATTTTATAATTTTAACTATATTTTTCTTTGTTGTTGATGTTGTTGTTTTTGTTGTTGTTGTTGTTGCTACTATTATTTGGGTTTTTTTGTTTGTTTTACAGGTGTCCACCTGTGATTTTTTTTATATATTTACCACCGAGTATGCATATCAGCTTGCGTACATTCGATCGTCGAGGGTACTTGTCGTTTGGTAATATGAAAAATTAAGCACCAAATAATACCTCGGTACTTGTGATTTTTGAATCTCTATATCCGTTAATTTTTGTAAGTAAAGACAAGTATAACACAGTGTTGTTTGCTGTTATTTTTTAGCAAAGAAGCATGTACAAATTCCCCCTTTCGGTAATTGTGAAAGTCAGTTTTACATACATTCCTTTTATATTTAAAAAAACCTTTTCCTGACATTTTTGATTTTGTCCAAAATGAAAAAATATTCAACAAGAAAACTATCCTTTCTTTTAACACTTCTCAGTCCAGACACAAAAGTGAAAGCAAGTTTGAATCTTTCGGCACTCAATCAACCTAACATCACATTTTCTCTTTTCTCTTGCGTCTCATTAAGGATACATATAAACAAAGATAACCATACGGGCTGTAAATCTTGTTTTTGTTTATGAAGAAATCGCCTTTGTTTCAAGAAACTTGCACATGCGTCGATGTAATGGCTACACAAGATGTCGTTACTATTGAGAAAATGCCAGACCTGTTTATAAGAGGAGTAAACTTGTAAAGTTCTGTAAAATATCAGCAGACTTTCGAATGTGTATAAGTGCATAACATTCTCGTTATCTTTCTCTTTAAAACCCTTAAATTACAAAATCGTGTACGAAGATTCTTAGATTAAAATTTCATCGTGACCCGAAGACCTCTGTGATGGTCTTTGTACCTGCATTAACGTTCTCGTCGTTTGAGAGTGTAATTGTATCCATAAATAATGATATGATTCCCTTCATTCTTGGCTAGATGTCCGAAATTGGTCGATAATGTGTGAAAATATGTTACAGTTGCAGTACCGAATGAGATATAACGTAGATAAAACATCTACCGTTACTTTGTTTTTTTTCTGATAGAGGAGGGTATGTTTCATATAAATAAATTTTGATGAACTTGTATGTATCAATTTACACAATGCAGATGTATGGAATCCCATAACCGCAATTAATCAGATAAGATGAATGCTTAATCTCATTCATCGAGATGTTTTAAAGCACCTGGTCAAGATTCCTCAGTGCAAGAATTGGTAAACTGTTATTTTTGGATGTGTTTTCCCATCCTGTTATAAGATATCAGATTGTTCATGTACTATCGTTTCACATCATACTACATTTCCAATCACATAATGCTCGTTCCTCGCTCTGTCACCAAGTTTACTCAATCTTCAACTTTTTATTTTTCTAAGATAATAACTCACTTTTTTAAACAGTTTACCCCACACTCACTCAACAATTTTTCAGTTATATGGTGGTGGCCAGTTTTTATTGGTGGCGGAGATAATCCGATTACAATGTACCCGGGAAGAGACCACCGGACTTCCGCAAGTAAACTGACAACTTTCTCACAAAAATCAGCTTAGGTTCCCGCGGGGCTCCAACCTGTGCTTACCAGAAGTGACTGACTTCATGTTTCAGAGCGCGATGTTCAAACCACTCGGCCATGAATGCCCCGTGGAAACTCAGAGGAATTACAGAAGACATGATACAATGTAAAGAATAATGAAAATTTGAATATGTACTTAATTATTATTTGGAAATTATTGTCTGGTTGAAAAATACTTCAGAAATGCCAAAAATAGTTTTAGTACGAAATCAAATTTTGAGTACCATACTCAAGTATTTTTATTTGTACGCGAAAATAATTACTTTGACTCATGACAATAATATTCGTATGGTGTCTGCTAATCAATCCCATCCAGAAATTTTACAAAAAACCATATCATACAAATAAAATAAAAAGTTCAAATTCGGTGATTTCGGATACAGAGCCTTGATAGTTGAATAACCTGTGAATTGCGCTAAATAGCACAACTTTTATTAATCAGGTGGTTTTGAATCTAGCTTGATTAGCCGGTAATGTATGAAGTTTTGTCAGGTAATTTTACCAGTTCTCATGAATGAGTTTAATTTTGGAAATTCTTGGATGACAGGTGAGTATGAATAATGACGAAACATGGCCTTTCTATATAGAATCTCGGTGGTCGTTTCTCTGCTGTATGGTTATCAGCTTTGGTTTCCTTATTCACTATTAAAAACTGGTCACCACCATGGGACTAAAGTTATGATTAGTGTGGCGTAAAATGTCGTCAAAACAAAACAAACAAGCATACTTTTGTGGATGATTTAGCGTAGACACATTACCGAATTTACATAACAAGTCATAATTTAAAAAGTGAAGTTGTAAAACATTCATATAGGAAATACATTTTGCACACATCAGCTGTTGAAGCAATCATAAAATGATATATGGTGTGCATAAATCGTGGCTAACAAGTTACAAAAGAAACCATAATACTGTCTAAACGTCATCGCACTTACAAAGTTAACTTCAACCATTGTTTTATAGCAATTTCTAACATTCTACAGTTCAATGTGCAGTAGTGCACTAGTACAATAAAGTTACTTTTCTTTTGATTTATGTTATTGGCGCATCACGCAACAATCAATGATTTTTTTATTCAGTTATATGGTGGCAGACAATTGATATGGTGAAGGACAGAACCTGGTTAAAATATACCTTGCAAAAGACCACAATCCGCTCGCAAGAAAACTGTCAAACATCTGAACCCACGTTGTCCAGAGGTGAGGGAGCACATGGTTTAAAATGCGATGCTCTAGGTACTCGACCACGGAGGTAAAGTTACTTAAAGATAATCGTAAGAATCCTTCTAGAATACTTGACAAGATGTAAAAGAATAGACGTTTCCTACATTATCGGGAAATTAACAATAAATTTTGTTCGTTTCGTCAATCATTTAGTGTTTTATAAAATGGTAATACTATGAAATGTTTGTCGGTTAAGACATTAATACAGGTTGAGAGTTTTATATTGTGGAAGATTGATTCTTTGTCTAGAACTAGATAGATAAAGTCTTGAAATGTTACTTTTGATAGAAGTTTAAAACTGCATCTTATGTCAATAGCAGGGGGTCCTAATTTTACTGTTCCTAGCAAAGGTTCGTAGCAAAGGTTGAATATTATTACTTTTAGTGGGCGTCGCCTACCCAGCAGAGGAAAAGTTTTAACGAAACACAGAACATTAACTAAAATGAACATTAAACTGTTGTTGTGTTTCTAATGAATTGTCTTCCTGTATGTGAAAGTCTGGTCGACATGACACTAACGAAATATGATTAATATGACGTAATGCATGTGCGAATCTATTTCATGTAAATAACAAAACTGAATTATTCACGTGTGATTCGTTTGTTCCATGTACCGCCAAGATTTTAACATTTACACAAAAACGTCGCCAACTTAGGGGTGAAAACAAATGTGGACATTATGTTACAGATACATAGTAGGACATCGATGGTCTTTTAACCCGCCACTATATATATATATATATATATATATATATATATATATATATATATATATATATATATATATATATATATATATATATATATATATATATCACTAAAACCAACAACACTATATGTCCTACGATGCCGGATCAAATAGATACGTCATGGAAATGAATTATATAAAGCACTAAACTGACTAACGAAACAGACAAAATGGAAATCAAATTTTTGAGACGACATGTCCTTCTCTCAGGACTAAAAGATTAAAATAACAGAAATAACACACACATTAACACTCGCACGCAAACACATACTCACACACAACCGTAGTACAAATGAAATGCTACATAGTAGATGGATATAAAAAATCTCAGGTACCAAAGTATTAATCTCTAGTATGTCCAGGATATAGGTACAAATCTGGTAAAAATGGACAAACACGGATCTCTTGAAATCAAGAGATGGGATCAGGTACCATGGAGGAGTAAGCATTCCCTGTCAACCGGTCACACCCGCCGCGTGTCCACAGTCAAATCAAAATGAAATACGTGAGGAACGAATCCTCATCACAATTGTACAGACGTCTCAACAACCGCCATCGACTTAATCAAATATAGTTAATATGCATTACTTTTTTTTATTAAATTATTGTTTTTGTTCTTAATTTTCATTTGTCCAGAGACAGTCACGTGCTCTATCGTTTAAAATAGTATCGCACTGTTGTTAATCGGATAACTGATTATATTGCACTGCTATGACGTCACAAAACTGTGTCAGTTGAATTTCATTTAGCGTCACCTTCTCTGCCTGCATGGAGACAATCCAGAGGGATTGATAGAATTTGCCATATTTCTTTTAGTGGTCGATGGTTTGTTAACTTAAAATCATGTAATAAAACGATTATTGCACTACTTTCGGATCGATATAAGAATTTATGGAGTATAAAAAACAATATCGACGATGCCGAATTGTTTTTGCACTCTATAAATTATCATATCAAACCAAAAATAGTGCAATAATTGTATAATATTAATGGGTGATATACATGTATATATCAGTAAGATAATACATTGTTGTTTTGTATATATTATACACACAACTTCAAAGCCACAATGCCGAATACGATCATTTCTGTCAATTAGACTTCATCAGTTGAGCTCCAATTTTAAACAGATTTTCTAAAGAGAAAGTGGTATCAGACAAGGACAAATAATAAATCTAAACGTAAAGCCAAAAATCCATCAGAGTAACCACTGTAAAAAGACAACTATCTTAGCTTTAGAAGAATTAAGAATTTTAAATGGTGTTATCAGTGCGAAATATTACTTTAGTATAAGATTAATCAGTTGGTACCGAAATACCATGTACTAGGTTTATGTATACCATCGGGGACTCAAACGGTCCACCGCATTGGCAACGACCTAGTGGTTATAAATATTATATACACAACACCATTACCTTAGCCATCTTATGTTTATTTGCATTTTTTATCGTAATAAAACATTTGCATTCGATTGTTTTCATAGCTGATCCCAGAAGACCTGAAATGTATTTTAAGTGCAGAAACAGCGTTATAGCAGTGCGCGTTCTGCACGTTTTGTTTTCATGCACAATTAAGAACACTGTTCTCAATACAACTGCTTTCTCTGATATCGCAATGCATAAAATTTATCATCACAGAAAAACTGACATATTTAATTACCCCTAACAACAATATTGTTTTGTTTCAAAAAGAAAGTCGATTTCTTACAACTCAGTTTGATGAATGTTTAACATAATCATTTATTCGGTTCCAGTATGTACTTTCATCCAAACTTTTCCGTCTTTGATAATTACATACAGAATGAACAAGAAAGGGCTTCTGTTTATACACAGCAGATGTAATTCACTGAAAGTGAAAATCCAAGTACCTTTGAACACAGGTGAAAAGAGCGATGTATTTCGGTATTGTTTTGATTTCTTATTTCAATTCTAAATTGGGATGTTGTGTATCATGCATGACAAAACATCAAGATAAATCAATGGTTTTGTTAAAAGGGTAATTCTTAAATACATCCACGTGTCATATGAGTTAATATGATTGATGAAAATATTAACAATAACAATGACTGTCATATAAAACTTAAAGGGCGTTAGCTGTGTTTACCAAAAATATTATTTCGTTTTTTTTTTCTACTTTTACTTCTTGTATTTGATGTACAATAACAAATAAGAGCTACACACAGACATAAAAAGATCTTGTCGTTAAAGTAAGGTCAGATTCAGTGTGGTAGTCATATACAAATATAGAGGCTTAGTTAATTAAGTGCAACTGAAAAAGTGCAACCTGGGTTTCTTAAGCACTGTTTATTGTGTTATTTCTGTTATTTAAGAATTGTCTGTGTATACATCTTTTTTGTTATTGTTTATCAATCTAAGAAGTAAATAAGGAGGGAAGTTTGGAAAAATACACAGCCAGCTAATGCCCCTTTAATGAGGGATGTTTAGAGAAAGAAAATATCATTTCAAACAGTTTAATAGTTCAGACATTGATTGATCACAATTGCAATGATCCCGTGTGTATTCATTTTAGTCACCTGCTGGCATTTGAGGGGGTTGACGGATCTCACTCTAACTTTAACGGGTACATGTAATCATCATTCTTCATCTAATAAACATTCCACCCGAAAATTATATAGATGGAGATAAGAAAGTATAAAATGTCTGTTATAGCCACTAAAGTATACTCATCTAGAAAAATCATAGACTATTTATGAATCATGCCCCTGGTAGTTCGTTGTGAAAAAGACAAAAAAATGCAACCTAAAATCTTTGAAATTTAAAGTTTTTATCAATCAGCAAACTGAAATATACCTCGTGACTATCGTTTACGGTACCATTGTTAATTAGAAACATAAATATTCATATATAGCATGTAGGGAATCAAAACGTATTCCCTGTACAATACATTATTTATACATGTACATGCACAAATAAATACATGATTCGTACATATACATGTACAATACGAGCCGGCCTGGCTCAGTCGGTAGCGCGCTCGAGTCTTGATCGTGAGGTCGTGAATTCGAGTCCAGTCGGCGGCAGGTTGGTTTCCTGTCCTTCTGATGATACAGTAAAACTCGAGGTCCTGTGTCGCAATAGGTGTCGGCACGTCAAAGAACCCTCACTGCTCAATAGCCGCAAGTGCCGAGCATAGGCCAAAATTTGAAGCCCTTCACCGGCATTTGGTGACGTCTCCATAAGAGTGAATAATTCTTGAGTGGGACGTTAAACAACAATAAACAAACAAACAAACAACATGTACAATACAAATACATGATTTATACATATAGTCATTTATCTTTTATTGCTGTTTGGTGCCACACACAAGAAATTTTCAGTTAAATGGTAGTGGTCAGTTATTTATTTTTTTTACAATTACACTGTACATAGGTAGAAGAGACCACCGGCCAGGTAAACTTGCAAACTTTGTAAACAAAATTTGTTTATGTTCCAGTGGGACTCGAACTTGTAGTGTCAAGAGGCGAGAGGCATCGTGGATTAAAGCGCGATGCTCTGCCTGTTCTGTCACAGAGGCCCTCTTTTACAGTAGTGGATTTCTTATAATAGCTCATAGGCATCTATGTTTCATAATGTCAGTTCAAATTTATATCGTTTTCCACTGGACCCCAATCTGATTTTGTGAGAAAGTTTGCGGCAGTTTAACTGTGGAAGGACGGCAGTCTTTTCCCTTGAACATATATATCGTTCCTGCGCTCTCTCCTCTACCATTAAAAATTTACCACCAACATATGACTGAAAACATGTTGAGTGTAATGTTAAACACTGTTCAAACAAACAAATATATAATGTTCTACCCAAAGGCTGATCATGCCAGTACCTACATTTGTTCTGTGTAACATTAAGTATGATACAAAACAAACCAGGGCCTCCTTGGCCGAGCAATTACAGCATTGCGATTAAACCATGAAGTCTCTTATTTCTGGTCAGCGCAGGTTTGAGCCCCACTGGAACCAAAGCCGATTTTTGTGAGACAGTTTAACGGTTTACTTGCAAAAGGCCAGTGGTCTCTTCCCGGGTACATTGGAACCAGGTTCTCTCCTCCACCTACCTGAAAATCTGGCTACAAGAGGAATATTTCAGATCTGAAACTGAATCAAATCATAGATTATTTAACATGGTTGTTGTATAATGGATCCTCCTAAAACCGAACTGTTTGGGCGTGTAATATCATTGTTTTTGGAGGTTTCATTGAAGATCACCGTCAGTAAACAATTTCAGTTCTTCCCGACTTTAAACATTGATAAAATAAAAAAAGCACAGGCTGGTCGGGTTTTTGTTTTTACTGTTTTCTTGTCCACCTATTTCATATATGTTCAACACATTTTCCAAATACACAATCAGTTCATAATTTGTTCCATTATTTAGCACTTGTTGATGATTGTGTATGGAGCTTGACTGAAGATAAAAGTCAGATTACTTGGTTAGCTGTGTTACAGTTAATGTTGGTGATTGACCAGTATCATGTTTGTAGTCATCAAAGACACCCACTGCGTAGACGTCAATGTATAGCGCAAGTCAAAGTCAACATTAGTGGCAAATCACAAATAGCTGGATATTTCAGCAAGTAATTGAAAAAATCTTGGTGATAGGTAAAAAATAAACCAACATCATAACAAACAAGCAAAAATCTCAAAATCTAATTGCTATGTTTTATTAATTTGTATTAAATTTCTACAAGACTTAAGGCTGCCTGCAGCAAACACAGCCAGTGTGTCTTCTTTACCTTGTGTCATCAGCTTTATTACAAATGAAATATGATTAATTAACAAGATTGTATAACAAGTGGATATAGGTTTACAAAAAAGTTTATAAAATACAAAACACATCCAGTGTGTTAACATGGCCATTATAAAGATTCATTGTCTTATTAAATATGATGCTACCTATAGAGAAATCAAATGTTAATGAAATCAGATCCATAGGAATTCCTATACACCTAAAACAAAAAGAAATGTGTTACAACCTAATGTCGATTCAATCATTAAAAAATAGGAATTCCAACAGGTTAACAATCTGAAATAAAAGGAGTTAAGAAAAGTAACAAAATAAGGAAATTTATCATTTTCTCATTTAAAGATCCAAATATTATATATATATATATATATATATATATAATTTGGTTCAAGGTTTAAATTGGAAAAGTGGATTTTCAAAAATTGTGGTGAAAAGCTAGGTGGCAAATATAATGAGGGGCATTTTAAAGAGGTTTTCTGTATATAACATATATAGATATATATGTATACGCAAAATTTTAAAGAGTAAAATTTCAAACAGAGAATATGTAGGTTTTTCTATAGGTCTACTTTTCCAATTTTTTCATCTGATTATACCTTTTTTTACTGTCGAAAACAATATACAAGTATCTATAAATATTTCAACAAATTTGTCCCTATGAAGTTTTCCATAATCATGAAATAAACTCTTTTAGATATTACCTCAGTGATTCAAGGGTATCACATTTAGCAAATCTGCTATTATGACAGAGTTGTCTTTCTTGGGTAGAAGAAAATTAAAATATTGCAGTATAATTAAATCACGTAACAAATTTGATCACAGACATTAAATGGACGGCATCAGTAAACAATAAACATCTAAATGCAGATATATTTAAACACAAAACAATATAAATTACAGTGTAAAAGGAAACTTAAAATATACATGATAAAAAGTATAAATAAATTTAAAATATCACATCTACCATATTAATTGGTAAAAAAATTGTTCTTTTATCACATTAAATTTGGTTCCACTGTACGCAGTTAAGAAAAACAAATAAACAAGAAAATCAAAAACAAAAAACAAAAGACCATTGCTAATCATAGCAATACAATTATCTATACTGGTAATGGCAGAACAAAGGATAGTCTTAAACATTTCAGTTCTGAACAAAACACAATTTCACAACCACATTCCAACTGTCTTCAGATGCTTGATGACCTTAGTCATACATCAATGTACTTTATCACTCTTTTAGCACATTGATTCACTTTCAGCATTCAATATTTGTTCTTTTTGGGTTAAGTGTACTGGATTTTACAAAACATATATAAAACACTCCCTTTAGATCCAAATAATGTTGGATGGACAGAGAATTCTTTTCTGGGGGATATAAATACAAACTTTGGATATTGTATAAGTTTTTGTTTTACATATTCATACCATTATAATGTACATTGTATAGTAACAACCAGTATAGTGCAAATAAAGACAATTTGATAAAAAAAAAAAACCAAATAAGTCTAATGGATTTTTAGACAGTGGAAACTCAACAGTTTAAACTTTGTTGAAACAAGACACAACATTTTGTTGTGCAATCCAAGTATTTATCAAAAGCAAAAATATAATCATGAATATGAAAACAAGATGTAACAAATTCAAAATATTGTAGAACAGCTGAGCATTCAAAATCATAATCAAAAATTAAAACAGAGCTGTCATTGTTTCAAACGTTGTATTACATTTTGTATTTCAGCATTTACAAAAAGGTCGTGATGTTGAGAATTGTACAGAGTGGGACAAAAGATTAAAAGTGTCAAACGTTACAAATAATGTAACGTCCAGTATTTATTAAGTTCTTCTTTACTAAAAGCTGATGTAAAAAATCAAGTGTCACTTTTCTTCTACAGAACAATTTCCACAAGTTAGTACTAATTTGATCATCTTGTTACTCACATAAAAAGCTTGCCAGTTATTTTATTTGCGATTAGTTTGAAAATAATTTTCAACAGTTTATAAAGATTATCATAACAAAATATAGCTATATAATGGTACAAAAATAAGATCATCCCACATTATGATAACTGATAGTGCTATCATATCACTCAAGTTTCAACAATTGTTACTGCTTTTTCTTCTCAGGAAGTGAGTCGCTGCTGCTGCTGGGAGTTGGAGATGAGGATTCTGGGTAAAAGCCAGCTCTGGTATTGACAGTTTGTCGTCCTCTTACCTACAAAAAAACAAAATATGTATTTCAGATGTTTAAGTAATCCTTACACATTGTAATAGACCAGTGTATTTCATGTGAAAGTAGAGAATGTCCAAAATCTTTTGTATGATGTGAATCTGCTTGATTAAGATTAACTAAAAATGTCCTTAAATCATTAGCCCCTGAAAAACAATGGATTGTTCTGTAAATAAATGACTTAGAATAGTCCAAATGTGTTTTTAGGGGCAAATGAGTTAAATTTACACCTGTGTAAATACAGGAATACTATGACCCCCTCTCTCATTCCAACTTCAACAACTGCATAACAATTCCTCATCAATAGATATTTCTGTAAGTAGTTTAATATCATCAATTCAGATGCATCATCAGAAAGTTCTTCTTAAGAAGCTAAAAATTGTTTTATTACATTTTTGTTTTTGTTCTTCATTTTCATTTGTCCAGAGACGATTACAAGTTCAACTATTTAAAAACAATATTGCACTGTACACCAGATAATTTATATTTTATTGCTGTGACGTCATGAAACTGTTTTAGCTGAATTTTATTTAGTGCCGACTTCTCTGACTGCATGGAAGAATGAGACAAACCAGAGGGATTGTTAGAACTTGCCATATCTCTTTCAATGGTAGATGGATTGTTAAATTGAAATGTAATAAAACAATTACTGCACTACCTCTGGTTCGATATCAGTCTTTGACCTTGGTTGATATTGATTTGTACTCCATAAATTCTTATAAATTTATCAAACCAAAAATAGTCTATAATTGTATAGTATTGTTGTTTTACATCCATTTCAACAACTATATAACCAACAATATACAGAGTGACAAGAGATTTGGACTTGTTCATCCGAGTTATGACATAGCAAGTATAGTTCCAACATTCAGTAGTAACTTAAGTCAAATGATAAACACTAGAGTCAGATTGTGTCTGGACCAGGATCAATGTCATTATACGAGAGGCTACTACAACTGAGGCGCTAAAAGCACTACAAGTCTGTAACATATATATCCCTATCCCTAACCCCTAGAAAGCATGACTTGACATTATCACATAACTGGACATGGTCCACACCTGTTTCCTATGATACGGATTAACAGAATCTTATATGGGTGTGTTAAGTGAATAAGGAAATCTTCACCCAAGTGGTAAGAATCAGGTTGTCCTGTCCGACGGTGTCCCGAGGATTGGGCTTTCAAATTCTTACTATGAAGGTTGAGATTTGTTGAGATCCATGTTTTTGTTATTTTTCTCCCATGATTCAAACACATGTTTACGCGTGTGTATAAAACCTGATGCAACTTTAATACACTGTATTCTCATCACATACAAGTCCTTCATCGTAGAATTATATTGTGACGTCATAGTGAGTGTAGTAGGGTGTGGACAGAAATTCTGGCTTGGCAAAATGGCAGATATGCTTGTCCAAGATGGGAGAAAATCACAGTCACATAACCGGACATGAACCTGATCTCTTATGACAAGGAGGTCTACAGATTACTTACATTGTGTAAACTGGCATTGGAACCCATCAGGTTTTCTACTCCTTTAGCTCCTTTCTGTAAGGCATTCTTCACATCTTTGTCCATCCCAGGGATACCAATATCACCAAAAATCTGAAATAAAAACCACGATGTCAAATCTTTACTTCAGTCAAATTCTGGAGTCAACGAATTCCACTGATGCAGGAGTCTTGAAAATGGCTACTACAAATTCAATGTTTTGGAAAATCATCAGTTTATTTGGAGATCAGCTTAGACCTATTCATAGTAAGAGATACTATAAAAAGTCTCAATCATTTTCAAATTAAGTGCATCTAATCTAATACAGTAGTTCATGATATCTAAGCAGTATCTTTATCTTAACAAGTCAGTACAGTAAAAACCTGTCTTCAGAGGCCACTCTCATAAGAGACCACCTTTTTTCTGGAACCACATTCTGAGAACTGCTCAGTTAAATAATCCTATAATTAAAACCTCTTTAAAGGGACCACCTGTCTTAAGACACCACATTTAAGTGGCAGATTGAGTGGTCTCTCATGACATGTTCCACTGTACAAAATTTATGTGTAGATGGTTACACCTGACTACTGACCTCAACAATGGCGCCATCAGGCAACCTCAGGAAGTGTCTGTATAATTCCCGCAGTCCGTCCAGATGGACTGTGTGGATAGAAACATGTGTGGTTATCTCTTTCCGACCAGACTTGACCTCTTTATGTTCAATGCCATTTTCATCCCAAATACTCTCTTCGACCTATAAAATATAAACAATATTATGTAGGACTAATGATTCTAATTTTCAGTACATCTTCAATTTTTCTCTGTACTCTATACTTTTATTAGTATTAAATACAAAGTGGGTCAAATTCAAAAGTCATGGTTAAAAGGTAAAAAAAAATCAAGATCCCAATGAATACCCTTATCACTAAAATGTACATATGAAATATCAAAGCCCTATCCTTTATAATTCAAACGACAGAAGCAGATTTAATTTTTGTCTACTGCCACCGGCGCCAATAAAGCATGTAAAGATTTTTTTTTTTCAAATTATGATTGTGAATGCCCTACAGCTTTTAATGTGAGCACAGCGAGCTCTTTGTTGTAGAAATGTTCCATCTAGAGTTAAGTCCAATTATTACAGCTCCCTCTTACGGTCAGTCTCTTCTAGTGTGTACTGTGGGCTTCAAATATTTTACTACTGGAACCAGAATTCCTGGAAACATATCTGTCGTAGATGTCTAATCTGATTGGTTAAATAATTATATACATGGTTGAATACAATGGGTTCGTTGACAGCCCAATCCCGTTTTAGCCGGATTAGTAACAGCCTAGATATGACAGCCCGGTCCCTTATTAGCCGGATTAGTAACAGCCTAGACATGACAGCCTACCAACATTTAATGTTCCAATAAAACAATGCCAAATACACTTTACCTATGATTTGGCAACAATTTACCATGATCTTAAGTGAGCGAAGCGAGCACTTTATGGTAATATACATCGGATATAAAACACTGTCTGCATCAATATATATCACGTGGTTTTCCTAACCCGATGCATTGAATGTTACGTTACAATGTTACAATGACAAAACTGCGCTCGCTTCAAGGCAATGCCCTAGTTTGAATTAAAATACTGTAAAATCACGTATTTTAGTGTTTTTTCCTTTGAAAATGAATTTGCTCACAAACATTTTCGTTGATTATGAAACATTGTATTGTCCATAATTCAAATAAAAGATTTTGTAAAGGATTTAATTTCATTATTTTTGACTAACCACAAAAATAACAAATTAATTCCTAAACAAATATTTATGATTTTACATTATCACACAAATCCAATTTGACAACATCAGAGATGTTAATCATTGTTGAAACATATGTAACAAGTCAGAGGGTTCCATTACTGAATAATATACATACATCTTCTTCTTCCCAGATATAGTCATATACAGCCACCTTTCTCCTCTCTCCTTCAGATCCACGCCATTTTTCAGCCTTCTTTATGACAAAGTTCAATTCCTGATTGGATATCTCCAGATCATATGGTACGAAGAAGTTTTCCTCTTCACCATGGAGTCGCCAGAAGACGTCCAGCAGACGACCGTTGTTATGGAGTCTGCAAAAAAATGGATAAATATCCTGTAACTTGTTTCTGTATACTGTAAACATGGATATTCCCGCATGTTGTTAATTACGCGATCTTCTTATTCAAATGTTGGGGGTTATTTACGAGACATCATAATTTACTATGAATAGATCTGTATTAAACGATAATTCTTAGCTCAACTGTTGGACTGGTATGCGGGGGGGTAATTTACATGGTAAACCCTTCTTCGTATATTTAATGTAAATTATCCACACACGTAAATTTCCATTTTTACAGTATCCAACATCTTTAACGTCATTAAATCAGGCTTAGCACTATTTAAAATGGTAGGAGATTGAAAGAGACAATCTAAAACTAAAAGAAATCCATTTTCTAGAAATGTTTCCCAATATTTTGTATCATTTTTATGCTGAAAAGCCATTGCCATCTCCTCAGTAACTTAACATGCATTTCACAATCCTATGCTGTGTGTATGAAAGGTACAGAAAATTTTGCAATCTGATTGACTCATCAGGATGAAATAAATATCAGAATGTAGGTTTGTTTGTTTATTGTTGTTTAATGTGCCACTCAAGAATCTTTCACTCATATGGAGCTGTCACCAATTGCTGGTGAAGGGCTTCAATTTTGGTCTATGCATGGCACTTAGGGCCATTGAGCAGCGAGGGTTCTTCAACGTGCTACCACTTACTGTGACATGGGACCTCAGTTTTTACTGTCTCATCCAAAGGACAGGAAATTGACCTGCTGCTGGCTGGACTCGAACTCACGACCTCACTAACAAGAGTCCAGCTCGCTACCGACTGAGCCAGGTCTGCACCAGAATATAGGTAACTATTTCTGGACCAACAGTATCAATACACTGACAGGAAAAACTATAACTGAATGCTTGACTTTTAAAAATGTCACTTTATTTGCATCACTGTAAGTGAATCATTTTTTACTTGCATAGAGTTATCACCAGCTTTTGTGAAGTGCCACAAATTTTGAGCTGTGCTATGGACTGATGCCGATGTAGCAAGGGTTATGTGCCATACCTGCAGTGACACAGGACCTCAGTTTTAAAATCTCATCCAAAAAGACCCTAACCCTGACTTTCATTTTGCATGTGTTGTGTTTGGAGACTGAACATAACGCTGACTTTCACTTTGCATGCCCAGTGCCTGGAGACGTGAACAGTCACTACCATTTTTTAACTTCTTTCATATATGACTAATAATCAGGACATGTTGGTTTTTTTCTCTTTCACAGTTTGCATACAAAATATAAATACATTAAAAGTTTGTTTATTTACTGGCTTTCAGACCATAATTACAGTTATACAACAAAATCCAACTTTTAAATCTGGTTTCTCCTGTAAGCTGTAAAAATAATTGGTGAATAAAAGAAATATACAAAAGTAATAAACATGATAAAAAAAAGTGTTGAAGTGTTGATATATTGACATACCTTAGGAAGTACATGTACAAAATGGAGGCCGACATAAACATAGTGAACATATACAGGAAAATCACAATGAAGATACCAGCGAGTCCGGAGCCTTGGACACGATCAAAATGCCAGTACAGCTTCATTGCATCTCCTATAGGGTAGACTGATGTTACTAGATACCTCTGTAAAGAAAGTTTAAAGAAATGATAAAATTTATAGCAAGAACAGTTTTTTCAATAAGATTTTTGACCTGGGGAAAAAATTGAAATTGGGGGCAACAGAGATGACGCTATGAGTCTGGGGGGCTGTCAAAGGTAAACATTTGATACAAATATTTATATATAGTTCACTATTTTTTCTGACGCAGAAATCTTATATTTGGCAAAATCTTTACAGCAAGCAGTTGATTTTGCCTGCTGCTGGCTCTTATTGAGAATACTGAATAATTATACTCAGAAAACTGAGAAATGGACTGTTCCAGAACTCCTCAACTTATCTTTATAAACGTTGTAGTAGTATCTATTGACATTAATTGAAGCTGGGGCCTCCATGGCCAAGATTTTAAAGCATTGCGCCTAAAAGCAAGAAGTCTCTCACCTCTTGTTAGTGTCAGGGGTTGATGAATTCATTGGTACAAAAAAATTCAAGTTTAATCTTGTGGAAAGAGACAGACAGAAAAATAGATAGACATGAGACAGATGAACAGACATTGAGACAGATAGGCAGGCAAATAGACAGATAGCATGACAGGCAGACAGATGGACAGACATTGAGACAGATAGGCAGGCAAATAGACAGATAGCATGACAGGCAGACAGATGGACAGACATTGAGACAGACAGGCAGGCTAATAGACAGATAGTATGACAGGCAGATGGACAGACATTGAGACAGAGAGGCAGGCAAATAGACAGATAGTGTGACAGGCAGACAGATGGACAGACATTGAGACAGATAGGCAGGCAAATAGACAGATAGTATGACAGGCAGACAGATGGACAGACATCGAGACAGAGAGGCAGGCAAATAGACAGATAGTATGACAGGCAGACAGATGGACGGACAAACAGAAAGACAACAGTAATATTTCCCCATCTTGTCAGGAGACAAATAAAGACTTACCTCAAGGCCCAGGTCAATGATCAGTATCAGAATTGGATCCAGCAGGGTGAAAAGTCCGTAACAAACGACAAATTTACAACCGATACTGGGAAATAGACCAAGTAGCTTCTGACAAACCCAACACAGCACAATCAAGAAACAGAAAACGATAATGTTCGTCATTGGGCCGAGCCACACTACTCCGATCTCTTCCCTGGCTGCCAAAAGTGAGCTCTGGTAGTTCAACTCCACAGTGTATGGGAAAAAATTGAACCTAGATAAAAGAATGTATATATTATGGTTGGGTGGAATAGACAGACTGTGTGTATATATATAGTTTTCTTAAAAACTTATTCATTGCTTGCAGTATTCTTAAGGTAGAGCATTCAACTCCCAAGTGAGATGTCCTGGGTCATGATACAGGGTCAGTATAAACAGTCACTACCATTTTTTAAAGTCTTTGATATGACAAATAATCAGAAATCGAACCCAGTATCTCCTACTTGGAAGTCCAATGCTCTACCACTTGACCACGGTAAGCTGTTGATAGTCATGATAAAATCAGTATTACAAGGGAGGAGTAGGACAAATGTGAAAAAAAAACAGTATTTATGTAAAATTTGATGAGAGAATATATATATATATATATATATATATATATATATATATATACATCTGGCATGGCACAGGGTGTTTCAAAAAACATGTCCAGATTTTACTATTGAATAGAATATGTTATAAGCTACATATTAAACTAAAGGATATAACATATTAAAGACATTTTTCATAATAATTTTGTTGGTATATAACTTTTAATGCATACACATTAAATATTATTTAAGTGAGCCACATTGTTAACTATTAACATTTTGCAAATTTACCAGTTAAATGTCATTTTCCATTTCATATATTTCAAATTTCACCATTTTCATTACCACTAACTGTGACCTGTCCCGGAAGTTTGGGGTCACAGTTTCATGTACATCCAATGGAATCCTTCCAATTTTATCCTCAGTGCCTGTTTTAAGTCATTGAGATCATTTGGGTATGTTGGGTATACTCAAAATAAAATAAAAGGTTCTTCTTCAAGTTCCTGTCATCAATTTGGTAGTAAAAGCAAATAATGCTAATCTAAGATGATGTCATCAATGATGTCATAGAATATGTTCTAGGTTTTGGGTTTACTTAATCATAAATTTTCAATTAAATTTTCTTCTATTAAACTTTCAATTTTTAAATTATCATGTGTCTGGGCAAAGTTATGGACATCTGAAGTAGGTATATTTTTTTTAAAACACCTTGTTTTTATCTAAACTCACTTGTTGATGGGTATGTTGATTGCGTTTAAGAAGAGCCATTGTCCGATGTAATGCATGTACATTCTGATGAAAAACACAATGATAAACATCAAAATCATCCCCCAGAATTCCCGGCTTCTCCACTGCGACAGTCCTAGTTCCGCCAGAAACTGACGACTGATGTAATTAAATTTTTCATTTGTGCTCCTGTCCATTTTTCCCTTGCATGCAAATGGGCGTCTGAAATATCAAGATATATATATATATATCTGATATATTTATAAAAGTTATAAATATACATGTATATAAATATATGAAATATATATATATATATAACTTTACATATAGAGAGAGAGAGAGAGAAAGAGAGATTTTTTCACATAAAATTCCATTTATGATTAAATTGCTGTAGACAATTTCAATATCTGAATACATGTATTTAAATTGTCCATAATTAGAAATATTCTAATTCATATTGTATTTGTATATTGTAGTACATGTATATCAAAATGTGTATTAATACAGTCTGGAGTTAACAATGTTAAATACAGTGTCAGCATCTCCTAATGGCCAAGTTGTTAGTACTTTGCACTTTAAACTACAGAGTCTGTAAACTCTACATGCTCTAGTCAGTGAACCTCTGAAATGAGCCATTTTTTTACATGTAGAAAGTTTGCTGAAATGAGTTTCACAGTTTGAACTTTACCGGTGGTCTCTTCTTCTAGGGTCCATTGTAACAAGGGGCCAGTTTCACTAAAAGTTGTAACTTTACATGTGAGTTTCACTAAAGGTTGTAAATTTACATGTAGACTTGCATCTGAAACTAAAAGTTGAGTTTTCATGTAAAGGTAGACTTTCACTACTTTACATGTAGACATAAATGTAGACTTGCATCTGAAATGAGTTTCACTAAAGGTTGTTTCTTTCTTACTACACATAAACTTGCGTCTGAGTCTATGTCTGCTCCTAACTACTAATAATTTCACAGGTAACTCAGTGTAGGTTAACGATTAAGCATTATGTTTATGACCTTTTGTGCAATTGAAATCACACACAGGTAAATAAAATCATAACTTGAGTTATATCTAAAGTTACATCTACATTTGCAGTTAAAGTTATGACCTTTAGTGAAACTGACTGCAGATTCTCTCCTTCACCATACCACTGAAAAATTATTGAGTGTGGTGTAAAACATTATTCAAAAACAGACTGAAGTTTGTCTGCTAAGCTCTTGTATCTTATCCAGCACAGATGTTACACATCTTTATTATCCCTGTGTATACTATTATTGGGATGCAAGGATTTTAAAAAAGAAATACAAAGAATGACATTCTATTCATTTTAACGAAATATTTTGCAATCACGTTTTAAAGACAGACATGCGACAAGGAAAAATGTTAGACAAATCTCAAATGATTTGATATTTCATGCCATTTTCAAATAGAAAATTAATTGGTTTTTAGAAAGACATGGGTAAAAATAGACACAACATCATCAGTCAACAGTTGTACATAACAATCAACTTACTGTACAACGAAGGAAAACTGTTCTAGTTCTTCAACATGGGTCAGTTTCTTTTTGTGGATTGGAGGCTGAAGGATGTGAGTTTTGGGTAGCAGGGTATAGAGCTTCTGGTGATAAACATCTAGTGGATTGCTCCTGTATGTCTGAAATAAAAATAACTTTTATTAAAGTTGAAAAAATAAGGTTAGTTTACGAAAAAATCTGTAAGGGGGTGCAATTCCTGTTTCTTCAACTCTTATTAAAAACCATATAAGTGGGAAATCAAATCACACACATGATGATTTTAATTCTATGTACATGTATTTCAGTGTGGTTACCTTGGTAACATTAAACTACAAAAGTAAGATTATTACAGAACTCCAAAACAAAGCTACCTTGTAATGCATTCCTGGCATGCCTTTGACCTTTTTAAAATCTTCCTCTTTTCTGATGGCTCTTAAATCATTCATGTTCATCAAGACATCCTCTTCATCCTCGTCTTCAGAATCACCCATCGTCAAGTCCACTTTCCTATCTTTGTACATAATACGGGAACCATAGGTAGTAGCTGCTGTCCCTGGTCGCTGGAAACAACAAAAAGTCTTTAATGGTCACCTGAGCCAAATACAAATTCAGGTCCCTTTGGATGCATATTCATTGGCTATCGTAAAGCCCTTTCCCCTCCTAATTCATCTAACTAATTCTTTTCAAATCTGCCAAGTGCTTTTAAAACTCTCCCAAGAGCATTCAAATAGATTTTGTAAATCTAAAAGTTAAGCTTGCCATACTAATACATTTCCCCAATCAATATATAGTTGTCCTCCGATATATCCCCACTCCTCCTTTATAACGCAAAACACACATAACACCACTATTTCTTGAAGAACAGATTTTCTCCCATATAATTCCCCCGTTATAACGCCAAAAACCGCATACCACCACTGACTCCTTGATACAAATGGTCATTTATGCATGTAAAATCCCTCTACCATATCGCCAGACCAAGTGAATAAACAGGTGTGAGAACAACTGTTAGCCGACAGTCACGTTATTTACTTCATTTTTATGATTGCAAAGGGGAGATAACTCGAAAAAGATGGTCCCCGACTTACTACTGCACTTTTGTTCATAAAAGGGGAAATATTACCAGATACCAGTTTATTGATTGAGTGTCACATTTTTGAAATCTCGCTTCCATGAGAGTTAGAAAAACATTACGGTATTGTAAACAGGCCATGATCTACAGCTGGGATTAAAGACACGAATACAACTTCACCTAAAAATCGTAAGCCTATATATATTGCCAAACCTGTTATACCGCCAAAATTAAGAAAAACAAAAGGTGGCAGTATATGGGAGAACTGTATATCCATTACACAATGGAATGAAAAAAAAGTATTCTACTTTCATTTTAATTATGTCACAACAAAAAATAAATTGTTACCTCTTTTTCACTTCCTTTTTCTGACAGACGAACCTTGGTAGCCGTGGCTTCAGATCTGGCTCCGTCTATGTCCGTACCGATTGTCCCAACAGGACTTCCTGGAATGCTGGGCATGGAAGCACTGGTAAAGATAAAATGATAAAAATGTTGTACTTTCTCTGTTCAAATATATTTTGAGATATACAGTTTTCTCTTTGTTGAAAAGTATAAAATTACCAATTTGTTTTAGCACCAGATATTATACATGTATATAAACGATGTATTTTTTTGATGACCAATCCCTACTTTCATCTCAGCTGACATTTGTTTATCTTTTAATTTGACTCATGTTATATTTAAATATGATTTTTTGCTAAAAAACTGACCATTTGACCTATCCACCAAATCAAATTATCAACTGTGAAAATACAGTACTTTCTTTGATAGATTTACAGGCATTAAATTAAAAACATAATATTGAAATTACATTTCCATAAAACTATCCACCTTTTTTCATAGATTACAATGTACCCCAAAAAGTTCTCTGTACCCCCAAAATGACAGATCAGATCAAAGAGATGTGTGTCTGCCTATCACCCACCCCTAGAAAACATAATTCATCTCATCTTTTTGACTTGCGTAAAAAACTGCTCAAGTTATTGAACAGAAACTGTTTCAGCACTTCTACAAAGGGACATAACTCCATAAGTAACTGGCAAATAAGTCTGGTTTAAAATTCATTGCAATAAACCTTCCTATATAGTTTAGAGTTAAAATTAACTAGAGTTATTGAGTGAAAAAATATAATGCATCCCATCTTCAGATGGATATATGAAAAAGCAATGGGCATGCTGTCAACAAACATCCCAGGACTCATGAGAATTAAGATGTAAAGACAAGATATGAAGCCATCTTACTTGATGTCAGATCCATCCTCGGAAGACAATGATCCAGGAATTGGTTCTTCGCCGTCCTTGTTTTCCTCTCCAGTTACAACACGATCTGGATATCCTGTTAAACCAGAGGAAAAATGGAGTTCTACTTCATACTCCTTCTGGCCAGCATGGTATCTGACAAAAGAAAAGACCAATTACGCGATGTTAAGATGATGAAATACTGATACAGTGGAACCTGCACCAGGAGACCATCCCATCTGTCACTGAAATGTGGTATCTCAGGAAAGGTGGCAATCTCAGGATGTACATGATATCCAATGTACTGTAATACAGTGAAATTTGTATATATAGACCCCCTTAGGGACACAACAAATCCAGTCTTTATAGGGAGGTGGTCTTTATATACATAAATGGTACTATTGGGGACAGCAAAATATGGTCTTTGTGACCAGGTGGTCTTTATACACAGGTGGTCACTAAAGCAGGTTTTACTGTATAACTTTGGCAATCTTACAATGTACAAATGTTACCATGGCAACCTCACAATGTACAAATGTTACTATGGCAATCTCACAATGTACAAATGTTACCATGGCAATCTCACAATGTATAAATGTTACCATGGCAGTCTCACAATGTTCAAATGTTATCTTTTTAATCTCACAATGTTCAAATGTTACCATGGCAATCTCAAAATGTACAAATGTTATCTTTTTAATGTCACAATGTTCAAATGTTACCATGGCAATCTCACTGTGCAAATGTTACCTTGGCAATTTCACAATGTATAAATGTTACCATAGCAATTTCAAAATGTTCAAACCTTACCATAACAATCTATATATGCTATATATGTTACCGTGGCAATCTCACAATGTACAAATGTTACCATGGCAATCTCACAATGTACAAATGTTACCATGGCAATCTCACAGTGTACAACATACTTCACATACTATCATATTACCTTGGCAACCTCACAATTTCAAAGTACATGTTACATAGCCAATGATCTAGGTCTGACGCCATCAGCTGCTCAAACTTCTCATGTTTATCAACAGCGGGATCCATTTCACCTCTCAACATGGGGCACCTGTACCTAAAAAACAGATTATGCCATATACAAAACATAAATTTTAAAAGATTTTCTTTCCTATTTTACTACCATAATTTATCTAATTAAGGCGCCCTTCTTTGGGGGTATTTCAGATTTATGGGCACCTTAATTTGTGTCAAAAAACTTATTTTCAGTTGATAAGGTGCCTTAATTGTCGATCTGGGGTTTGAAATCAACCTCAAGTATCAGTGCAACATGTCAATGATAAATACGGTCTAGATGTTGTTTATTTATTTTTATTAGTAAATCCAGATCATTATCAGCTACAAACATCTGTAAAAGTGAAAGATTTCTGTGAATAAACATTCCTTTTATGTTGTTAATTTAGTCTACCGCATGATGAAAACGACTCATGAGTCCAAGCTGTCACTCGGAATTATACTCTGTTCTTAATAGGTACTGATCCATAATCAATCAAGTTTGTCATATTAACTACACTTCTTTATCATCATGCTGGTGTAATTAATGTAGCCAGTCTTTAAATTCATATTGTTATAAATTATATCAAGAGCAAAACTGATTTCATATTGAAATTGAAATCCCGGTAATGTACAAAATTATTTGTCGGACATTCAAGAAATTGACTTTAACCTGTGCTGCCATCTCCTAACTGCTTAGATGTACCTGTTAGTTGGTAAATCAACCAGTTACTAATTAGGCATGCCCTAAACAAACAATCCATAATGACATTTCAATTATGTAACTGACAATGTTGAATTCAAAATGCCGATACGGAAATGTCAAAACACATGGTTTTTGAAAATCGGGATCAAAGTACCTACTAAAGTGTATTGCCTAATCTCTGCTAATTCACCGACACGAAGTTTAAAAATCTATATATCAACTACCAAGGAAAATAAATAAAAGTCTGAAACCAGTACAAAGTCAAGACAGTATTACAAAACAATTATAATGGACACTTTAACACCACAACTCGGATTAAACTTAGTAACTGTACTCTGCAATCACATAACTGCCCGAGGCAAAATATGGTCTGCTTTCAAGCTGAAGACTGAAGTGAAGATGTTGTGAGTCGATCTAATCAGTCTCTGTTCATATCTAAAATCTATTCGGTAATGATTTAATTGACCTGAGGTTAAAAGATCATCTGGTCTTATTTATTTACTGTATGTTATCATTAAAGCTGTCAAAAAGCATTTCATTTTAATTTTTTTTGGGGGGATGTAATTTTTCTTCGTTTCAAAGGGTGCCAAAGGTATTATGATAAATAATCATAATTTTGGTCTTGTCTTGGTGGCGCCTTAATTAGAGCAGCGCCTTAATTAGATAAATTATGGTACTTAGATAGATACACAATAACAAAAAAGATATATACACAGGCATACAGATTCTTAAATTCCTATATATTCTGTGAAGATTGCTTGAAAAACCCAGTTTGGCACTTTTTCACTTGCAGTTCTTTAATTCAATCTTTCTGTTTGTATATGCATACCACACTCAGGACCTGACCTTATTTTCACAAATTTAAATTTAAGATAAATTAAAATACATGTATAAGATATTTTAATGCCTGTGTATAGCTCTTATTTGCTATTGTACAGCAAGTACAAGTAATAAAAGTAGAACAAATCTAAATAATTGTTTTTGGTAAACAGAGCTAGTGCCCCATTAAGAATTATTTAATCTGTTATCTTTAAATATGGTACAGACATTGAAGTTATAACAGTGTTATCTCCCTTTAATTCTTAGGCCAGTATCAACTATTAACATTTCAGGATAATATTTATGTGAAAGCCCATGACAGCCATATAACATCAAACAAGTATTCTGGGAGTATTGATGAATCAAAACATTCCCTTACCCATTGTCACCTGTGAAACCATTATTAAGTGGGTGGTGAACAAAAGCTAAACATTGATAAAAAGCCATATTCTGATAACATACTCTCTACTACTGACCAACAGAGGTGCTTAAACAGACAAATATAATCATAATCTGATATTCTGATAGTATACTCAAACATTAGTTATGACTTACTTTCCCTCAATGACATCAAACTGAGCATCACAAATAGGAAAAGCTCCCCAGCCAACAACGCGATCGGTAGCTACTACTGACCCTCGGAGAAGAAACAGCTCATATACTAATACCATTCCAGGTCTTAGAGAAGCTTTAGCAGGCAAAACAGTGAAAACGCTCTGATCCATCTGAAATACAGAGAGAGAAAAATTCATTTTTGATACTATTAAACAATATCTCCGAAAAATAATTAGGCCAATTAATGATTTTTACTGATTACTAAGAATTGGTATATTTTGTGTCAACAAAAACAAAGTCCATTCAAATCAAGACGAATAGTAAGGTCTGTCTATAGCATTCTTAGGTTGGTATGTGGATATCTAAGCCTAAAAAATCCAAAACATTTGTTTATGAGAAAATAGAATTTTTACCTTAATACCTGTAAGAGTGTCCTTCAGGAATATTTTTCGTAATTATTTTTTTGTTTTTGTTTTATGCCACATTCAACAATTTTTCGGGTATGTGGTGGCAGCCAGTTTTTATTGGTGGAGGACCCTCTTACACTGTACACGGGTAGAGACCATCGCCTTTCTGCAAGTAAACTGGCAAACTTTCTCTCGATATCAGCTTAGATTCCAGCAAGGCCCAAACCTTGCATTGACCAGAAGTGAGTACCTTCATGGTTTTAAAGCGTGATGCTCTAACTACTTGGACACACAGGCCCCAGTAGGTAAATAAGGTAACATTCAAAGTCCACTTCTGTAACATGTAAAATAAGGAAATAGCTATCTCGAATCATTAGCAAAATGTCCATACCTTCATTTCTGTGTTGTAAAATCGACCTTCATGTATCATAGGGAGTGTTGCACCACCCCACATTTGACCTTTCAAGTTGGACCACCGCAATGAATGACCTCCAAGTCGGTCATACAAAGACACCAACAAGACATATCGACCAGCTAAGAAAATAAAATAAAAGTAAAAATTCAAAGTTGTTACCATGAGAAAATGTTTTGCTGCTTACAACACCCTGTTACTTTCAGATAAAACCTGAACACTATGTGTAAAACAAATGTACACCCCCACCTCACCCCTCCAAAAAAAAGAAAAAAAAACAAAAAAGAAAAAAGAAAAACTTTACAAAATCAACAAATACCAACCAATTATATAAAACAATAAAAAATATGTCCCCCTTAAAAAATAGACAATAATAATAGATATAAACATTTCTCTAGTTCATCTTGTATTTTGTTTGTCACATGACCTGTTACTTTACATTTTATGTTAGACATTTACTGAAGTAAATTATGCAGTAGAGAGGGTTAAATATTTTTACACAAGCATTTTTTATCAGGTAAATATAAATGTAACAAAATTACCTGGCAACTTGTCTCGTACACCTCTTAAACACTTCAGTTTAACTTGTATTGGCTGTGGAGTTTTGTCCCAATCCACCTTCCACCTACGACTTCCACCTCCACCATAGATTCCTTCTGCCGTCATCAGATCTCCGTAGAAAGTCTGATTAAAAAATTAATTAAATAATTTATTTTCAAGACGCATAATAAGAGAGTTATCCCCCTTGTATAAATTCAAGCACAAAGTAAATAGTCTTTCGTTAAATTTTCTATTTGACAATGAACTTATCTTAAGTCCAATTAGGCAACAGTGTTTTACTTTATAAAATAAACATTCATTAGCCCCTCATACAACTAAAATCAGAATTGTACATATTTTTTTCACTTCTTTATCTTTTTGAATTTCAAATTTGTACATGTTGTATGAAATATCTGGACGTAATTAGAACCAAAACGTACTCCGGTACCAATAATCATATTCAAATATTCATGTCTACTATTTGATTGGCATTCAAATATTCGTCTTTTTCTATACGTTTATTGTTTTCTTTTATTCTTAAAGTTATTCAAACTGTTTTTTATTACCCCCCTCAAAATCTCAATACAGTTTAACGCCAGATTTTTTGCTCGTAGGGACAAATGCCATGTTCCCCAATATTTGTACCAAGGCAAAATTTAAGAATGTACATTTTGTAAATTCACTGATAAACATTTCACAAAATGTCTTGTAAGTATTTCTAACAGTGATTAAAACAGCAACAGAACACCAGTCATACCAATGTTTTAAATAATTGTGTTGTTTTAGCTTTTATATGGGATCTGATATAAAACAATACAAACTGGATTACAGCCGGCATACTTCAGCATTGACGGTCAGAAGTGTCGTAGCAAAAAAAATGATTCAGTCATTTAATCTACAGCTTCAAAAACATTTCAAATAAATAAATATTTCTTACCAATGTACAATATCGCTTTCAATATTTATTTTATTTTCAAATTAATTAGTGCAATAGGTAAATGCGAGCCAAGTGTGTGTTACTCTGCCTGTCCACAAGAGGTGAGATACGGGGAGGAAAGTTGTAAAAATTATTTCAGAACAAATGACACTACCAAGTCATCTAAAATTAAATTTTCTCACCTGTGTAACTTGTAAAAGTGATATATGTCATGTACAAAATTAAGACTTTGATGGCTAGAAACAATAATAGCTTTAACAAGCAATTTGATTATGATTCAAACAGTAATGTGCTACAAGTGCCCCATATCAGGCCCCATGCTATGAAAATCTAGTTCAAGACTCCAAGTTTGCAACAGACCAAAGTGTCAAGATTTCTTTCAATCAGAGTGACTTTTAGGACTAAAGATAATGTCAGTGATCATGGCTAGCGCTCACGTGATTTTCCCATTCCAATTAACGGGAAAACAATTGTAGGTGTAAACTTAACGACATGAAGTAAGCTAAATGATGATCTAGATCTACATGTGATTTCAAATTATACATGCAGTTTAATATGAAGTGAAATAGTGATTTTTCCAACATGTACATGTATGTTAGGTCTATATTTTACCAGCACAGGGTTTATAAATCTCTGCTTTTACTTCTACTCATAAATTAATAAAAAATGACAACATGCCTGTGAAAACATCGATGTTTCTTCAGTGACATGTTCACTGAGAATAGCCAGCTTAACACAATCTAAATTTTGGATGTACGGACATACTCTTTCAATATAACTGATCATCCAGATGATAGATTTTCCAGACTTTTTATGTGTCTCTCACTCAATCCAGATAATTGGTGTTATGCTGTATATATCAATTACACTGCTTATGTGTTGTTTTAGGTACGTATGAGTACATATAAATGTCAGAAATTTAATAATTGAAAATCAGATTATAAACTTTATACAAAAATCAAGTAATTCTCCAGTATCCAAATTATCTTTTCCATGCTGATAAGCGATGGCAAAAAATGATGCTACCCTGCATAATGTACTGGCAGCCCGTACCCAGCTAATCTATCCATGTCCATAGCAAAATGATACCAATAATTATGGCTTTATCCATACCCAGCTGAATCTATCCATGTCGATGGCGATAGCAAAATGATGCTACCCTGCATAATGTACTGGCACTAGATATATTCCCGTACCCAGCTTAATCTATCCATGTCGATTAGCGATAGCAAAATGATGCTACCCTGCATAATATACTGGCACTAGATATATTCCCGTACCCAGCTTAATCTATCCATGTCGATTAGCGATAGCAAAATGATGCTACCCTGCATAATGTACTGGCACTAGATATATTCCCGTACCCAGATATATTCCCGATAACAAAATGATGCTACACTCATAATCCATAGATATATTCCCGTACCCAGCTTAATTATCCATGTCGATTAGCGATAGCAAAATGATGCTACCCTGCATAATGTACTGGCACTAGATATATTCCCGTACCCAGCTTAATCTATCCATGTCGATTAGCGATAGCAAAATGATGCTACCCTGCATAATGTACTGGCACTAGATATATTCCCGTACCCAGCTTAATGATTATGATGCTACCCTGCATAATGTACTGGCACTAGATATATTCCCGTACCCAGCTTAATCCATACGATAACAAAATGATGCTACACTGCATAATGTACTGGCACTAGATATATTCCCGTACCCAGCTTAATCTATCCATGTCGATTAGCGATAGCAAAATGATGCTACACTGTGTAGTATACTTGTACTAGACATGAAATTGAAAATTTGAATAATAGTTTCATAATTGGAGATTGCCAGTTTTCTATTTATATGCGAGTATTTGAACATTCATTTCCGCTCTAGAAGCGATATCACTTTACCTTGACCTCTCCTTTTCTGGTCTCCAGAACACTGACCAGCTGACTCTCCGATCGTCGGTAAGCTCTGTGAAGACGGTCCATCAACAATTTTTCTTTTTGACGTAGTATTTCCTGAAAGTAGTATTGGAAGTTCAAATTAAAAATATGCCTTGTACAAACACACACACACAAAATAAATGAGAAAAAAGATAAAAAAAAATGATGAATAATTTTACATTCAAGTGTGGTAATGGCGTTTGTCCAATAACACACGTCTTGGTAAAAATTGTTCAACAATTGCAAGTTCCTGCATACTTGTTTGACTAGACATAGTTCCGATGCATAGTATACATTGTATTAATAATGTGATGAATACAGAGTTGTGTCCCTTGTATGGTGAAACCTGCCTTGAGAGACCACATTTTTTTGCCACTGAAATGTGGTCTCTCAAAAGAGATAGTCAACCTAGTAGTCAAAATGTGGTCCCAAAAGACGAAAGACAGTGGTCTCTCAAGAAAGGTTTTACTGCATTTCATTGACAAACATGACAGCGTTTTTCCAGTTCCATTACATAAAGAGAATGACATTTTCTTCAAATGTAATCAATTTCACACAGCATGCATAGAGAGAATCAGTAAGTTTGGTGGAACCTGTCTTGAGAAAATTTAACATCTGAATGAGTCCTAGCAAGTTCAACTGTTTAACTATAATCATTAAAATGGTAAACACAGAGCAAGAAAAAATGTACTCGTCACCTCGTCCTGGATGCATGAAAATGGCATGGGGACATGTAGTTTGGGGTGGGTATACTAATCTCTGACAAGTGTTTTTTTTTCTAGATTTAAAACGTAATACTTTTTATACTCCAAAACTTTGCATTAAAACAACACTTTCAAAATCCTTTAGTGCCATTTTAATCAATTTTAAGTCCCATATCAGAGAAATAAAAAAATAGCTAGTCTTGATGGTTCCATCCATGAAGCGAAGTCCAAATGTTTCAACCTTTTCTAGGTGGTCCCTTAAACTTCACCTCATCAAAGTTTTACTGTATTTATTCTAGAGGGCAAATTAAAAAATGTCTTTATTACAAAGCCCACAATTATTTTATTTTTAATATTCAATTTTGAATGCCTAGGACAACAAAATTCTGATCAGAAAACAGAAAACAGTTTGCATCATGCATCAGACTGATATATATATATCCTACAACCCACCTCACGCCGAGCTATGTCTGTTCTCTGCTCCTTCGTCAACTTGGCCATCCTCCTCTTTGCCTCTTCTTCTCGTTTTAGTATCAATTCCTGCTGTATTCTCTTTCTCTCTGCTTCCTGATCAAGATACCTGATAAAATCACAAAGATAAGACATTCAGTTATGGGCATTAGTCATCATATTATCCCCATGTATTCCAAGTTGCAGAAAAATGAAAAATCAGAAAAAATGCATTTCTGAGATCATGTGAACTTAAAAGATAAACAAATGTGAAGAAAATGACTTTCTTTCATTGTTCCAAAAATTGTTTGCAATCTATATTTCTATATAATAAAAAATAAAAAAGGAAAATTGGTTTCAAAAGAGAAAAACTGATGTTTGACTGAATTGTATGCACTTTACTCGGACAATTAGTAAATACTGTTTTACCTGGAAATTTTTTATCTTGTTTAATTCATGCCCTTAGATGAGAGGGCGAATTTCAAGTGAAAGCAAACTTTTCAAGTAAAATAATTGTAGCACATACATACATACATGGTAATCTAGGTCAAATTTAAGATGGAGTGAATAAGTTTTCTTTTGTAAATAGCCAGAAATAACCAGGAGCAAAAAAATCCAGGTATACAGTCATAAAAATGTGTACAAAACAGTTGCTCATTAATTTAAATAAGCTAACAGGGCATTAGCTTTACTTTTGTTTAAAAGAAAATCATTTTTTACTACTTACAATGATATACAATAACCAAAAAGAGATATACACAAGCATAAACATTCTTAGATTCCTATATATTTTGTGAAAATTCCTTGAGAAACCCAGGTTTGGCACTTTTTCAATTGCAATTGATTAACTAAACTTTATCTTCGAAATATATATAGGAATTTAAGATTTTGTATGCCTGTGTATAACTCTTCCTTGTTATTGTACATCAAGTACAAGTAGCAAAAGTAGAAAAAATAGAAATAATGTTTTTGGTACACACAGGTAATGCCGCTTTTAAGTACATAATTCTTTTTATATACATACATTTCATATTCATAAACTCGGAATATAGATCTCGCCCTAAGTCAGCCTAGTACACACAACTCGTCCTAAGTCAACTCAGTATACACATCTCGTCCTAAATCAACTCAGTACACACCTTGTCCTAAGTCAACAATACATGTACATTTCAGTATATACATCTCTTCCTTAGTCTACTCAACAAATGTATCTCGCACTCAGTCAACTCAGTACATACATCTCTTCCTAAGTCAACTCAGTACATACATCTCTTCCTCTGTCAACTCAGTACATACATCTCTTCCTAAGTCAACTCAGTACATACATCTCACCCTCATTCGAATCAGTACATACATCTTTTCCTTATTCAACTCAGTACATACATCTCTTCCTTAGTCAACTCAGTACATACATCTCTTCCTCAGTCAACTCAGTACATACATCTTTTCCTCAGTCAACTCAGTACATACATCTCTTCATCAATCAAATCAGTACGTACATCTCTTCATCAATCAACTCAGTACATACATCTCTTCATCAATCAACTAAGTACATACATCATACATCAAACTCAGTACATACTCTTCCTCAATCAACTCAGTACATACATCTCTTCCTCAATCAACTCAGTACATACATCTCTTCCTCAGTCAACTCAGTACATACTCTTCCTCAATCAACTCAGTACATACATCTCTTCCTCAATCAACTCAGTACATACATCTCTTCCTCATCAATCAGTACATACATCTCTTCCTCAGTACATACATCTCTTCCTCAATCAACTCAGTACATACATCTCTTCCTCACAGTCAACTCAGTACATACATCTCTTCCTTAGTCAAGTCAACATACATCTACAACTCAGTACATCTCTTCCTCAGTTAACTCAGTACATACATCTCTTCCTCAGTCAACTCAGTACATACATCTCTTCCTCAGTCAACTCAGTACATACATCTCTTCCTCAATCAACTAAGTACATACATCTCTTCCTCAGTCAACTCAGTACATACATCTCTTCCTCAGTCAACTCAGTACATACATCTCTTCCTCAATCAACTCAGTACATACATCTCTTCCTCAGTCAACTCAGTACATACATCTCTTCCTCAGTCAACTCAGTACATACATCTTTTCCCTAGTCAACTCAGTACATACATCTCTTCCTTAGTCAACTCAGTACATACATCTCTTCCTCAGTCAACTCAGTACATACATCTTTTCCCTAGTCAACTCAGTACATACATCTCTTCCTTAGTCAAGTCAGTACATACATCTCTTCCTTAGTCAACTCAGTACATACATCTCTTCCTTAGTCAACTTAGTACATACATCTCTTCCTTAGTCAAGCCAGTACACACATCTTATCTTAAGTCAATTCAATACATACATAATATGTTCATCTCTTAATCTTTTCTCTTCATCCTGAACCTCCTCTAAGGAGATAGATCCCAGCATCACCACATCGTCCTTGATCCCCTCCTCAAATTCATGTAAATACGGACCCAATTCTTCTTTCTCCATCCTGAGTTTAAGTTCTATACAAAGTATTGTACAATGTCAATGTTGTTAAAATTAATTACCTTCAAGTTTTTCCAAGACAACTACAACTGAAAATGCACTTGATTCAAAACAAAAGCTCAGTTCATTTTAAACAGGGAACTAATTTGTTAAAAATTTGGATATATTTTAGACTTAAAACCTCACTAAATGAAACAAAATTAAGCAATATGGATATTTTTATTATCTTTAAAATGTTCTTTTTTTTAAAAAAAAACATTTAATAATTATTCGTGTTCTTTGGTCCAAAATTAATCTAACATCAGGGTTAGAAATCAGCACTGGTCTACTGGCCTGTGGCCAGTAAATAATAGGATGGGCCAGTAGATTTCTCATCTGTACTGGGCCCACTGTCCAGTAAAAGAATAAAAGATAGAAAGTAAATGCCCTTTTCAATAATTGTTACACATATGCTAATCTTACAAAATAATCTATCTCATCTTTAATACACACTGAAAATATCCTGCCTTGTCCTGGCATGTTACAGTTTGTTATTCTTTATCTAAGTATATCATGAAATTAGTTCTTTTAAGTTATTTGTGGATCAGCAGAAGTTTGATGGAGCTAGCAAATTTTTGATGCTACTGGCCTTGTGGCCAGTTAAATTCAAGCCCTGAACATACATAACCTTGACCCTCATATTGAAATATCATTTTTGTTTGTCCTTTTCAGTCTTTTGGCATTATCTGTTATGTTGAATTATTTGGTTTTTTTCTTTTCTGCTACCATATTTTTCCACTTACCAGAGATTTTTTGGTAGCTGGTGACATGTTCTGGTCTGGTAAACAAAGCAGGTGGCTGTCTCTCTGTAACCAGATCAGTTTCACCCTCCTGTAGACTGTCCAGCAAACGATACAGGTCCGGCAGTGTGTCATCTTTCTTGGGTGGCACTAAAAACAGGAAAGAAAAGAAAACCAGTGATATTCATCATTGCTTGTCTGTGTGTTTGTTTAAATGGTGTTTTATGCCAGACTCAACAATTTTTCCATTTATATGATGGCAGCCAGTTTTTAATGGTGGAGGAGAGAACCCATATACAATGTACCTGGGAAGAGATCACCGGCTTCTGCAAGTAAACTGGTAAACTTTCTCTGGCAAAACGTTGAGTGGAAATGATACTACAACAACATCTGTAATAAATATCCACTATAACTGTTGGGCATTTAAAGAAGGATAACTCTTCATTCCCACCATCATATGATTTCACAAAGATCACAGCTGATCAACAGGAAACTGGAAAATAGTATTACCTCACATACACAGAAAAGTGTCCACAACATCAGCGAGATATACAGGTAACAGATTCAGGCTTTTTAGGATCTACTGTATAGTGTATGCCTGAACATTTTCACTGTCCTTTAATTTTGGCCCTTAGATGAGAGGGTGAATTTAAAATATAAGGGAAAATTTCCAGTAAATAACTGAAGCACAGAGAAACATGCTATCCATTAGAATTGGTGATTTAGGGTGAATTTAAGACAGCATCAATATGTTTTCTGTCATAAAAAGGCAAAAATAAGTTCAGGGGCAAAACTTTCCAGGTATACGGTCTTACATACTATAGTTAAACTCCTCCTCTTCCTCATACTCTAGGCCATACTCTTTCGGATCAATGTTGCTAAACTCGACTGTTTGCTTTTCAGTCTTGGTAGTCTGTAAGAAAATTAAAATTCTATTAGCTTCCAAAAACATACTACTATAACACACACACACACACACACACACACACACACACACACACACACACACACACACACACACACACAACTCAGTACTTCAGCTGACTTTCAGAGCACTTTGGTACAATACCTGTCACTTTCTAATTGCAGTGGGTGTTTTTTTTACTCCTTTTTTTAAAAATTAAACTTTAACACCAAAGTTTTTATTGAAAAAAATTGTGTATTTATCTCTGTCAATATTCTCCCAATACATTTAGCTTGGCTGCTTAATTACTGAACAGTAAATTAATAGATGTTAATTTGCCTGTATCTCCACACATTTATCATTTTTAAATTGTTATTAATTTGTGATTGAAAATCTTTGTGGAAATGTTCCACAAGAAAAACAACATTCAGTCAGTTCACATTTGTTTGTTTAAATTTTGTCATGAATCAGACATGTAAATAAACATCTGGATGAGGGTAAACAAAATGCATTATTACATCTGGGCTTGAACACACTTTATGACCAAGAACAAACACACTTAATCTTCTATCCATCAGCAAGTTTCAAATCCAGTGTATTTAATTTCACGCTTCAGATTTAAATTGTGTTGGGTATCTTTACATGGCTTTCAATTTGCTTGTGTATTCATTGATTTTTATGTATAAAGTATGCAAATATGCAGCTTATCTGAATCGCTCATCTTAACTGAAGTTAATTTATCATCAAATTATTTTCTTATCTTGTTTATTTCATGATTATCTCCCTTTGACAGTATTAACATATCTTTCAACAGGCGTCATAACAAGTTTTGACAGTTTTCATTTTGAATACATTATTTCTCATGAGGTAATTCAGTAAATTCTAAGAATTAGCTCATTACATCATTCGGTTACTTCCATTAAGTGCTACCCTATAAAATAAAATGATATACAGATACTGAATTAAAGACACTAGACAAGTGGTTATAAGGCCAAGTAAAAAAATACTTCTGGTTCTCAGACACCACCAAAACCATTTTATTTACATTTCATAAAAAAATCACTGCCGCGCGGCAAATAAAAATGTCAGTCATTTCAAAAGGCTTAAGTTTCGAAAATGATCCATTTCCTTCTATTTGTAATTCAAAATGCATTTCTAAAACCCAATTAGAAACTAAAATAATTATTTTACTGACAATTCAACATGTAAATCTTTACCTCATGCCCGAAAATGTCACAGAACACATCGTGTGTTTTCTGCTGTTGCTAGCAGTTTATGGAGGAAGTGGATGTTGGGTTTTAAATGAAAGAACCGATACTGAACAGAACTGAATTTCAGGATGTGTTAAAATGATGATACATGTAACACTATATAGTGTATAAAAGTTTTAAAATCTGAATTAAATGTACATGTAGGTGAATGATAAAAGTAAAATTAGTTATTGTAAATAAAAGTTTTAATGAAATACATAAAAATGGATAGCTATTGTTTTCAAAAATGAAACTTTTGGAATTTGCATTGATTTTTAGACACATAGTAGTTACATTTTGTACAGCTTTGTACAATAGTACAGGGGCTGAAAATTCCTTAAGTCCGAGGTCCGGAACCTACATATTTTACTTTTGGACCCTGTCATTTTCCTGCTTTATGGGTCCGAGGACGTAAGTCTGAATCAGTGAATATTTATTCTGTCAGTTTCTTTCCAAACTTTATTCCCTTTGTAAAGTTCAATCGTCATTTTCTAATACGATTTTGTGGCAGTTTTTTGGAATACCTTTGATAATAGTTATATGAATTGATAGATTATATTATATATTATTAAGTTTGACTTGGATTTATTGTAATTGGACCCATATTTTAGAGGACCAGACCCAGGCAAAATTTAACAAAAAAGTCCCTGACCCAAGCAGCTGAAAGAAAATGTTCAACCCCTGTAGTAATGATAATGATTGATGATAATTATTATAATGATGCATTTACAATTAATTTTCTTGTAGTTTCAAAACATTTTTATGTTTTGATTAATATATAATCTTTTAGCTATTTTGTATTTTTGTTGATATTTCAGTTTTAAAACCAAATGAACAAGACAATCACACAACTTTTTGTTACAATTTACTGAAGGTCTCAATAAAAGACATTTTTTGTTACATAAAGTCTTCTTATTTTCTTGCCTTCAAGGTATATAAACAATAATTTGGAATTAAAAAATAGAAATAAAATACCTACCTACCTTGCCCATTTTGGAAGGCTAATTGTCTGAGAACCAGAATATTTTTTTCACATGGCCTGAAACTTCTTTTGTATAAATACATATGGTAGATAAATACTTACAGACACTGAAGTGGTTGTAACCTCTTTTGTGTGTGTGAATATATATATATATATATATATATATATATATATATATATATATATATATATATATATATATATATATATATATATATATATATATATATACAATATATATATACTTACAGACACTGAAGTGACTGCAACCTTTTTTTCTATACAGTAGATATATACTTATAGACACTGAAGTGGTTGTAACTGCTTTTCAATTTTTACGGTAGATATATACTTACAGTCACCAAAGTGGCTGTAACGGCTTTTGTATTTAAACCATAGATGTATACTTACAGACACTGAAGTGGTTGTAACTGCTTTTGTATTTAAACCATAGATGTATACTTACAGACACTGAAGTGGTTGTAATTTCTATTGTATATATATGGAAGATATATACTTACAGACACCGAAGTGGTTGTAACTGCTTTTGTATTTAAATCATGGAAGATATATACTTACAGACACTGAAGTGGTTGTAACTGCTTTTGTCTCCTGTATTTTAACCATAGATTTATACTTACAGACACTGAAGTGGTTTAAAACTGCTTTTGTATTAAAGAACCATTGGTAGATGTATACAGAGGACATTTCTCTGAAGTTGGCTGTCAAACTGCTAGAACAATTTGTAAATTACACAAAACTCATAGATATATACTTACAGACACTGAAGTGGATTAAAATGCAAATTTTGTCTCCTGTATTTTATCTTCATCTTTGGTCGTTTTCTCTTCGACTACTGAAATTTGGATGTTGTACAAAAACTTTAAAATTAGCATTAACTCAATTACCCCTAAAGACACATTTGAATTGGTCAAATACCATTGTTTTTTTCAAGATTTGAGTCTATCCTGTTTTCAACTTAGATTGATGAGCTAATAAAAGATTCAAGACTCATAAAAACAATTCCATATTTTGTAAATTGTACAAACAGGTTTACCTCATTTTTCAATAGCAATGATTTATTCAAAAATAAATTGTGTATGAATTAGGGCAATGATCTGAAATTTTTGCGAGCACTTGTGTGTCATTTACAGTGTTTGGCCAAAAGGATAATCTTGATATCTTTACATGCTTACACACCATTTATATATTCATATGCTTAACCCTTAACGCAACAATTTTTGAAAGTCCACATCAGAATATTTCCCTATCAGAATTTAATAGGCCTATTTCATTTAAAGGGGCTATTACCAGTGTTTTTTTTCATAATTTGTTTCTTCCTGTTTATTCAACTTAGATTGATATACAGGCCTATAACAAAAATAGAATACACACAGGCATATAAAAATATCTTAAAATAGGCCCATATCCTATATAATAGGCCCATATATATTAGGCCTATGTGAAAATTGCTTGAGAAAATATAATTGGCACTTTTTTTTTTTACTTGCAAATGATTTATTCAATCTTACTATTTGTGTATGAATAGGGCACTGAATCTGACCTTATTATCACAAAATAGGCCTATATCAGAATATAATAGGCCCATATCAGAATATAATAGGCCCATATCAGAATATAATAGGCCTATATCAGAATATAATAGGCCTATATCAGAATATAATAGGCCCATATCAGAATATAATAGGCCTATATCAGAATATAATAGGCCTATATCAGAATATAATAGGCCCATATCAGAATATAATAGGCCTATATCAGAATATAATAGGCCCATATCAGAATATAATAGGCCTATATCGGAATATAATAGGCCTATATCGGAATATAATAGGCCCATAGGCCTATATCAGAATATAATATAATAGGCCATATCAGAATATAATAGGCCTATATCAGAATATAATAGGCCCATATCAGAATATAATAGGCCCATATCAGAATATAATAGGCCTATATCAGAATATAATAGGCCTATATCAGAATATAATAGGCCTATATCAGAATATAATAGGCCTATATCAGAATATAATAGGCCTATATCAGAATATAAGAGTTTCTGTGCCTGTATATAACTCTTATTTGTTATTGTAAATGTAGAAAAAATTGAAATAATTTTTTTGGTAGACACAGCTAATGCCCCTTTAAGCTTTCCCTCAACCTATAATCAAATCCCTTTATAATGCCAAATTGTGGCTGAACAAATGGTGGCAGTATAATTAGGTTTGACTGTAGTCTGTGAAATCTACCCTGTATTTTATTATAATAGATCAATTTATACAGTTCATACAGCCACTAACCAGTTTCTGATTTATTCACTGACTGTTCCAAATCTGCCAGCTTCTTTGCAGGGGATGGTTCCTCAGCAACTAGGGCCTCTGATTTTCTCCGCCCACTTTTCTTTTCTTGAAAGAGTAATGCAATAGAAATTAAAGAAATATGGACGCACATGTATTACAATACTTCTTACAAATGCAAATACAAAATTCATTATACATGATAGATTTTGGCCTGGATTATAGATACATTTTTTTACCCAGGTAAGTTTACAAAAAAGATATAAATTCACAAAAATGTCAAAATTTCTGAATGCTTATTTTTTAATTCTAAAACACCTCAAAGTAAATCAAAATAGGTTGGTTTACAGAATTTTGGGAACGATGGGTAGAATGACTTGACTGATGCCTTTATTCACCAAAATAACATTTTTATGGAAATTATTTTTATTTTGAATATGTTAATTGTTAAATCTTTACAATAAACCAATCAATATCTTACTCAGTATTTACTCAGTCACTAATTTAGCCCTGTATCTTCAGCCATGTCAGGGTCGGTGTGATATCAAATTGAACATGATACGTTAAATTTGTGACAAAATTGCTAGTGCAGCAATTTCTTTTTCACATTAAAAACAGTTGACTGTTCTTTGTTTTAATTTACAAATACAGATGATTTAAAGCTGGTAAAAAATGCCTAACTTAATGTACAATGTATCATTCTGATGTTTTTTTAGGTTTCAATCTGACATATATTGTCATTTCGGTAATGCTGTGCCCTGAAAATAGTCAACTTTTTAAGGCTGCAAGATTTCCTAACTGTTTGTTTACATTATTTTACCTCTAAATGTTTACCTGATATAAGTTACAGCAACAAAGAAGGTTTTTACGGGTCCATAGAATAAATGAAATGACACCTATTCACCAAAATCATGCTTAAATACACTGAAATGACACCAGTATAGTCAATATTTTTACATATTTGTGTTGTTCATGATCATTTTCAGCTTAAAAGACCATATTTATATACACATTGTTACTTTTGAGAAGAAAAGATAATGCTGATTTTCCTCCGACACCTCATGAACAAAAATGACCGAAATGAGAGGGTATTAACTGAAATAACAGGGTATTAACCGAAATGATGCTTTGATACATAAACTGAAAATAAATGAGAATCATTAACGAGAATCACAAGAAATAGCATCAATTTGCATTCCATTCAATTTAGAAAGAAAAATAACACTTGTTTAGAATGAAAAACTGAAAGAGGACATCCGTGCTAATATTTTCTATTAAACCAAAATAATCATATTTAACTTGATTACTTTTGTTTATTATGAAATCCAGTGTTAGAAAATAACCAAATCTTTATTAAATAAGTGTCATTTTGGTGTATTTCAACATCATTTTGCTTAATACCCCATCATTTCGGTTATTCTATTTTTGTCTATATTTGAGGACGTAGTTTGACCACCATCATAAAACAGAGTGCTCATTACTTGTTTAATAAATGAAATTTATCTCATTCTTTTTCATGCATGAAAAAGGCCTGTCTAATATCCAACATTCTTGCATAACTATCCTTGTAAATAAATTTGAATTTTTGAAATGCTTAAGCCTTAATGGTGCTGACATAGTTAATTGTTCCTTAGTGGGCAGTTTGATTGCATAAAAATATCATAATTTTACCTTTCTTCGGCATGGATCTTAATTTTTCTTTGTCTGCCATCTTTATATTTACTTATAAACTTAATCTGCAAAGAAAAATCAGTTGTTTCAATATCATTATTTTGTGAAAGTTATATCAACACTAGCCTAGGCCTTTGCCTGCATTCATAACGCACTTTCGCGAGTCTGGTTGGCAGGGGTCCAACTCGAAAAAAGACGTAGATTGGTTTATACTCATAAAAAACGGGAATATGAACAAAATACATCGCTAGAGTTAAGTGAATTATTAGTTGTCATTGATAAATAGAGATTGCAGAACCATCAAAACATAGAACCCCGAAAGAAGAAAGATTTCACTTTCTCTCGCACCTGACAACACACTGGCAGCCATTTTCAAACATCACTCCAGAAACGTTGACGTCAATGAAAGGGGAACTACTCGTGGCTGAATCGTAAACATTCTATATCGACTAAAAATATAATTTCAGTGTTATAATATTTCGGTAGCTTTTTATAAAGTAATTTGAATACAATACAATTCCTAAGAATTTTTTTAAAAATAATGAATGGTTTGAAATATTAAATTTATCTTCGTTAAAACTTAAACTGAATTTATTATCATTAAGAAAATTTAAAAAAAATGTAAAATTTTCAAATTTCAAGGAAGTTGTGCATATTAGTAACGCTTCTACTGCAGGTGTTAAAATGCCCAAATGTATTAAATTTATCATGATCGATAAATAAGCAACATTCTATATCACTTTAATATAATATATAAATAAATGATTGATTTTTATTTATTTATTTATTCACATTATTTTTTATTTACATTTTCATGTATTTATCTACGTTTATTATCACTTTCTATATCACTTTAATATAATATATAAATAAATGATTGATTTTTATTTATTTATTTATTCACATTATTTTTTATTTACATTTTCATGTATTTATCTATGTTTATTATCTTAAATTAATCAATTTATTTACAATGTATTTATATGACAACTGGGCAATATTCTGGAATTTGATATCAACATTGTATTATAAGAATAGAAATAATTTATAGAAGCTTAAGCTGTGTTGTTATTTTTTATTTCTCTACTAAGTTTGATATACAATAACAAAGAAGATATACACAGGCATAACAATTCTTAAATTCCTGTATATATGAAAATCGCTTTAGAAACCCAGGTTTGGCACTTTTCCAATTGCAATTGATAAACTCAACCTTACTATTCGTATAAGAATACCACACTGGACCTAAACTTATTTTAACAAAATATACAGGAATATAAGATACTTTATGCCTGTGTATAGCTCTTATTTGTTACTGTACATCAAGTACAAGTAGTAAAAGTAGTAAAAATCATAATAGGCCCTGCTCTACTTATTTTCGGTAAACACAGCTATTGCCCATTTAAAATCATTCCCGAGGACCTCTTATTTTGTTTCGGTGGACTTTTTAATACCATGATATAGACCCTTTCACGTTAACTGCGGTCCTGTGACTTTGAATGGCAAAGTGATACAAAAACGTAGATGTCGTTATAGCAGAGATATATAAAGCTAATAATCTTTATATATCGCTGGTTATAGTAACTGATTGTTTCTTGATGTCATTTTCCGGGAATCTGTATCATTTTGCCACTCAAAGTTACAGGACCGCAGTTATCGTGAAAGGGTCAATATAAACCATTTATCCTGCAACTCATCCTTTTGAAATCAGAAAGATTCAGATAAGAGCGACATGGCCGTTGTATTTTCATTATAATAAACCGGTGACGGAGAATAATAAGGTCAAATTTTCAGTGCATGTTTACCAGAAAATAGCTTCCAAGGTTTTTAAAATTAGAATTAAAAAAAAAATGGACCAACCCTTTAGCTTTGTATGTGTTTTTTTGTCTACTGAAATCATTACCATTGCGGGAAATAATACATCTGTCATGTTGTAAATTTTGAATTTATTGGATGAGTAATTCTTTTACACATACCTAGTAAATTTTCAATTAAAATTTTACAATAGGACGAATCGGTGAGTTTGATATAGTTTTGTGAATAAATACAGCATCTTTATCCATATCCTTTGATATCAGGAGGCTAGAATTATCGGAAATTCCAAAATGTACTTGGAGGCATAGTCCAGATCCCTCCAGCTACCATTCGCAGGCTTATGTCCGCTAAAATCCCTTCATTCTGATAGACAAATCAACTGAATGCTACGGTTCGTGATGAAAGCAGGAAGAATCCTAGCATAGTATCTAAAGTTACATAGTAGCCTCCCGGACCAGGCAGGGGCGGTCCAGGATTTTTTGAAAGCGGTCATTTTTCTCAGAACGAAAAGCTAGCACAGAAGGCTGAAGGTGCGTGCCTTCTGAGGCCCCCTCTCTCTTTATTTTGTTTTGAATTATTCAAAGGGGTTTGCAACCCCGCACCCCTTCAATCCGCCAATACTGAGTTTGTTGGGAGTGTACCGGAACTTGCGAAGGATAATCAATGTGAAACTTGGAAGAGTTAGATTTTACGGAAGATAAATTAAGACGATTTGTAATTTAGTGTATGCCTCTTCCGGCTTTCAAATATCACAATTTTTGATGGAGCGTGTCAACTAACCCCGAAGCGGATTCTTAGCTTCGAACTTCATAAAATAAAATGGAAATTTCTGTATAATGAGGCATATATCACATTAAAGAATCTTCTGAAAAAAATCCCGGATCCGCCTCCAGGTAATAATTAAAGCCCGAGAAACAATCTGTACTTTTGAACTTTTTTTTTCAGGAAACTTGAGGTGCACCTGTGCGATACGTGACTTGCGTACAGGGATATAAATGGTATCCATGGCCAAAATAAGGGAACATTTTCGTTAGCACGCAACAGAACTCTATTTATAACAAAGAACTATATCATGTCCCCACGTTTTGATTTACCACTGATGATTTTATCAAAAAGTGGTCACTGGTAAGTCAAAAAGTGGGAACATGTCTGTTAGTCTGTAGGGCAGAATTCCTGATTGTCCTCTTTCCCTCACTGGCGTAACTGAGGGTGCGGGGTGACAATGGACTGGCCTCCATTAAGAAAAATAAATAAATAAAATAAAAATGATCCAAGTTAGAATGTCATGATGCCCTTCTTTGGTCACCAGAGGCGGATTCAGCCGGGGCGCAGTTTGTTTGATTGTTTATTGTTGTTAAACGTCCCACTCAAGAATATTTCACTCATATGGAGACGTCAACAGATGCTGGTTAAGGGCTTCAAATTTTGGCTATGCTCGGCACTTACGGCCATTTAGCAGTGAGGGTTTTTTAACGTGACGACACTTACTGTTTTTACTCCAGTTTTTATTCTCATCCCTACGACAGGAAACCAACCTGCCGCCGGCGGGACTCGAACTAACAACCTCACCATCCAGAGTCGGCCCGCTACCGACTGAGTCAGGCCGGCTCCGCAGTGGTCGTAACCCCTAGATGACAAAAAATAAAAGGTGGAAAATCAATAAGAAATTACCAAAATGTTTGTGTATCACTACGTTTACCGAAGACATTCAATCATGGCTTGCGGTCCCTTCAACTTCAAAATCCTGGATTCATTCTATTTGAAAAGTCAATGACGCCAGTTCCACTTTTCTAGAGGGTGTATCTCTTGTAGATAATATTTATAAAGGGACATTTGCTGTGTGTGTTGTTGTTGTTTAGATTCTTTCCTTTTTACTTCTACAAAAAATATATATACACAGGCATAAAAAAATAAATAAATTCCTATCTATTTTGTGAAAATTGCTTGAGAAAACCAAGGTTTGGCACTTTTCAATTGCAAGTGATTAACCCAACCTTACTATTTGTATATGAATAGGTCTGCCACATTGGACCTGGCATTATTTTCACAAAATATAAAGGAATACATTTTGTATAACTATATCCTATGCCTATGTATAGATGTTACTTGTTATTGTACATTAAGTACAAGTAGAAAAAATCGAAACACATGTAGCTGATGTTCCTTTATAAAGCTGCTCTTTTCTTTTATTTCATATCCAGGTTTAGCCATATTTTTACATTACGTAAAAGCATTCAGTTTGTTTAACTCAATCACCCCTAGAAAAACATTTGGAGTGATCTAAATCATTGATTTAAAGAGGAGTCCATTGTTTTTCAGGGGTCGGCAAAATTGTTTATGTTTGTTTTTGCGTAAACCTATGTTTTTTGCTATGACATGATGATGGATATTTCTACACCAAATAAAAATGATATAAACACGAAGATATATAAACAATTAAATATTTATCTGCGCGTATGTTATACAGATTATTTCCACATAAAGGGTAGGTCGAATTACTGCTCCGATTTTAAGTTCTCTTTTTATACTCTCCTCACTTCCCTTCGTCGTAAAACCACGGTTTGGAATTGCTATGCTTTTTCCTAAAAAAGAGCATAACGATTCCGGGCGGACCGTGGTTTTATGATGACACCCCACCAAATCCTATACATAAAGGGTATTTAGTAACTACTTATAAGAGGAACTTTCTAGCTTTCCGATCACTTACAGCTAACCTGTTGATCTGTTAAAATTGGCAAAGTAAGAGAGAGAGAGAGAGAGAGAGAGAGAGAAATCTGGATCAGGTGGGGCGGTTATATGTTCCACGACTTTTTTATTTCACAAGTCAGGCAGTATCTAAACTTATATAAAAAATCACGCATATTTGCGTGATCAAGTCATGAAATCTTGTTTACGAATTCGTTAAAATAAATCTGAGATTCCAGATAGTTACATATATATTGAATGTGCATTGCATGTACATATATATTAATAAGATGTTATAAATTTCCATATGCACTGTGTAGAAATTAAAAGTCTAGATCTACCCGTTTTCAAAGTTTATCGTCACGGTATATCGCAAAGAGGTAACACGAAACGTGTGTTATATTAAACGACCTGTTTATATGGCTCATGTAATCTTTTGGGCGAAAATGAGAGTAGGGTTTCAGTACAATGCATGCAAAATAAACTAAAATTTACTTTCTTATGTGACAAGGGGTATACGTAATGTAATGTAGAAATATACATTTTTTTCAGTGTTCAGGTAAAATGACGCAGAGATGTAGCCTATTTTGTAGGCACAGTAGATGATGAAAGCGTAACGAGAACTCCTTAGTGGGTTAAACGCGATCACAAGCGACCTCTTAATATAAATATATATCTACTTGATTCGCGATCTCAACTTCCTGGTAGCACTAATACACATTCACAGTGACTTGGGCACATGTACATGTCATGTCTCTCTCGGTGTTTTAAGTAGATCTATAGCGTTAAATTCCAGTTGAAACATTGAGGACGATATTTACAAATAGAATGATATCATGAAGTTTATTTTGTTCACAGCTATGGATTTAAGTGGAAATAGAAGTATATATTGTACACTTTTTACCTTTATTTTTGCCGTCCATTTCGTTCAGGTAAGATTTCGAATTCTCTCAGATCGTATTATAAACCTGTGATTTGTTGACAGTTTGATAATTTAACAGTTATATTTAACAGTGAACGGTGTAGACATACAATTTATTTCTGTACTATATCAACAACTAGATACGGCCATCGACTTATTATTCGCTTTATTTTTTATTTCCTCTCGACGGACTGACCAAGTGAATCCGAGTTAAATAGCTTCCGTAAATAGTTCACATGACTCGCCTTTGTTGGAAAGACATATCTCACCTTTCTTATGTTTCTGACGTAGGCTACTCTAGATCTACATTGTTATACAAATGTCATTGCTTGACCAAACCCCCATTTTAACAATAACATTAAACTGTCCGAATGTAGTACAAATGTCATTTAATGGTGTAAATTTTGGATAGTGGATCGAAATGAGAAGTGAAAGTCGTGCTGTTTATTAATATTTTTTTCTATTGTTTTTAAATTCAGATAGAGATCTATTATCATTTTGTTCATAGTTTCAATTGAAATTTCAGGACTTTTACACCAGACTCTACAACTTTTCAATCATATGGCAATGGCCAAATTTAAAATTTAAATGGATATCCGATAGTCCGACGGTACCTAACGAGAGATCATTTTTGGTCAGAAAAAAGTGGGGGCCGCCCCCTGCCCCCCCCCCCCCCGCTCCCTACGCCTATGTATTTTCTATAATGAACTAAAAAAAGGTCAAAGGTCAAGGTCAAAAGGTAAAAAATGTACCAAAAGTATCAAACCATCGGACTATCGGACCGTCGGACTATCGAACCGTCGGACTATCGGGATGTCCCCATATTGTACCTAACGAGAGATCAATGGCATTCCACAAGTTAACTATCAAATGTCTTCACAAAATCAGCTTACGTTTCCAGCTCAGACGAGGAGGTTTTGAGTATAATAACAATCATGATATCAATGGCAGATCCAGGGGAGGGGAGAGGGGCGGGGTTAGACAATATGTAGACAGTATTGATGTAGGCCCACAAGTGATGACCAACTTTTGTCTTACTTATTTCAGGAGATCATTCAAGATGCTAAAATGTCATAGATGACAGGTGGTCTGTTAATGCGGGTCATCCAATACTGGACTTTATGTATGTGTTACTGTGACATGTTGGATTGCCTCTGCATTGAATTGAATTTGGGGCCCCTGGTTTGCAAGTTTGTAGGTACTCTGCCAATCAAGCAAAAGGGGAAACACCTGTAGATCTACAGGGTTTTCCCTTACACATGATATGAATATTACACAAAACTCAGTAATTTTTTTTCAGCCTGAGACTGAAAATATGTGCCTTTGTTTTCATGTATTTTATTGAATTTCATTGACTTGGGGACATACAAAATTAACTAAGGAATTTTGTTTTTGTGGGTCCCTGGGACTCACTAAAATAACTTCCTAGGGGAAAAAACCCTGGATCTAGTTCAAGGGTCAAGATAGTAGAAACATCAAAATATGTGTAGTCTATAACTGGTTATCAATGATTCCAAGGAATTTCCAGCAATATTGAGAGAGAGAGAGAGAAAGAGAGAGAGAGAGAGCATCGTGGAACCTGTCTCTTGTAAAAGACCACCTGTCTTCTAAGACCACACTCTGAAAACCCCTTGATTAAATAATCCTTTAAATAAAACCTTTTGGGAGACCACCTGTCTTGAGATACAGCATTTTAGTGGCTGATTCCCAGTGATTGGGTGTTCTCTCCAGACAGGTTCCACTGTACTGGGTGTTCTCTCCAGACAGGTTCCACTGTACTGGGTGGTCTCTCCAGACAGGTTCCACTGTACTGGGTGGTCTCTCCAGACAGGTTCCACTGTACTGGGTGGTCTCTCCAGACAGGTTCCACTGTACTGGGTGTTCTCTCAAGACAGGTTCCACTGTACTGGGTGTTCTCTCCAGACAGGTTCCACTGTATTAGCAGAGGCTTGAAGAGAGACTTTATTGCTCAAAGGGCAAGGATTGAACTCATCACCCTGCCTGAAAAACAATGAACTCTTCCATAAAACAATGATTTAAGCTAGTCCAAATGTGTCTCTAGGGGAGAATGACTCAATGAGTTCAGTGTATCTAATCAGACAGAACAAGGGTCTTTAGAATAAAAATATTCAGGAAATTGATAAAATTGTGAGAAAATATATTTTAATGAGTAAATTTTTCAATATACATTAACCACTGGTTAAATAAATACATGTATTTTCTTTATTGGCCTGAGATTGGAGACAGAATCATGTCTAAAATTATGAAATTCCAAGGGTGTAAAATCCAACAGCTGAATTCAAATTCACACAGTATAAGCCTACATGTACATGAGGGCCTACATGTATATACATACAGTGAAACTTGTATATAAAGACACCCTTAGGGACACAACAAAACCAGTCTTTATAGGCAGGTGGTCTTTATATAGAGGTTGATTGTATGAGGTCTTTATGACAAGGTGGTCTGTATACACAGGTGTTTGCTAAAGCAGGTTTTATTATATCTGCATTGTTTTTGTCAGACAAAATTTAGAACTTGTCATGTACTCAAACAAAAACCTGGCTGGGACTCTTTGAATAGAAAAGTTTGTTATAAATGGCAACAGGCTTGTGATATATTTTAACCCATTTACCCCTGAAGACACATTTGGACTGGTCTAATTCATTGATTTAAAGAAGAGTCCATTGTTTTTTAGGGGTTGATCAGTTGATCATTGATATCGAATACAAAAATGATCAGTATGTCGGCTAGATTTTTTTTGTGTACATATGTAGATTATTGATTAAATTTTTGTGATATTGTTAACAATTGTTAACTTACAACAAAGTATAACAGGTTCGTTCACATGCATATTGAGAGTTATTTATAAATTCTAATTATGTCTCTGATGAAAAGATATGAGGCTGACCCAGGAAATAATATTTTTAAAGTTTTAATAAAGAAAACAAAAATTGTCATTTGTTAAATGTAAACATACAGTTAACTCTCTCTCTTTCTCTCTCTCATCTATCTATCTATCTATCTATCTATCTATATATATATATATATTGTATTCGACCCAATATGAGCCACAAAAATAGGAAAAAATGGGTGGGCACTTATTGGGACCAATTAATAGTCAAATTGATGTAAAAAGCAGTTAATATTTCTATAAGTTGTTGTAGTTATTACATTGGACACCTATTGACATTCTTGTGTTGTATGGCTAGAGATAAACTGTTATATACATTTTTCTGGTCCACATCGCCTTGTCAACAGGCTAGAAAAGATACTTGATTGTGTGTGAAAAAACGGGGAGGGACACATATACATGTGTATATATATATATATATATATATATATATATATATATATATATTTAAATGATTCACACAAGTACTTAGATAAATAAAAAAATCACAGCACGGAAATAAACTGAACCGGTTTCATTATTATCATCAAGGAGTTTAACATTACATAGTTACACTTGGAAACGTCAAATAGCAATATAGGTGATGTTACATTTTACACAGTTAATAATGATGTCATCAGATTATTGTTCATGAAAAAATGCGCAGTTAAGTACGATGTCATCTGTTTATTGTTAAAGAAATTAATGGGAGGCAATATATATAATAGTGGAATATTACATTGCATTTAATAGAGGTTTATATTTCAGAATGAAAAGTCTTTCTTTTGTTTCACATTCCTTCTCTACAGGTTTTTTTTATGAATTTGTAAAGTGGAAATACTTTGAAATTATGTGTTTTATTGGCTGCACAACGACCAATGTGCTCACTAACGGGGATACACTGGTATTTGGGTCCCCGTATTTGTTGTCTGTGTGCTGTCAATCGGTGGCGTAAAGTATCTCCCGTCTGACCGATGTAATTTTCTTTATATCCACAGCAAGTGATAACGTATATTAAGTTCGAACTTGTGCATGTAATACAAGATATAACTATCAATTCTGTACCATCTTTGAAACAGAATTTTGACCCGGCTGTCAAGTAGGGGCAAGTACCACATCTTGTGTTGTTACACTTGCTAACAGTAGGTTTCTCCTTATTTGTATCAGCAAATTTTGCTCTGGTTAAGATAGATTTTAGAGAAGGACTCTTGTCATCTACTTTTTATGATTTCAGAATTTTCAAGTATTGTTTTCAGGGATTGATCCACTTTTAAGATAGGTTTATTATTTTGTATTATTGTATAAATTTCGGGTTTCTAGGATTATGTGTTGACACATATGGAATAACATTGTTATTCGATTTGATTTTAACATTTAAGACTTCTTTTCTTCCATGGGACTTTGCTTTGAGAATTCCGTTTTGTATTTAAGTTTTTGGATATATACATATATATATATATATAAAATCACATGTATTTAGCATTCTTTAAATATTTAGAAATAAAGTTAATCATCTAAATGATTTGACCCACCGTCTATCCTCGTTGGTGAGCCCGAAGGCATGTTACTCCAAAGGTCTGATACTCTAAAGGCCCAATATTCCGAAAACATGTTATTCCGAAAAAGTGCACATAATGTTCAATTTCTGATGAGTGAATAAGATGTTATGGTACACCATTAGGGCCATGTGTGACAGCACGAAAAAAGTCTTTTTGAAAACACTCTCAAGAATGCACTTTTATACGGTGTCCCAATGGGCCATCTGTAACAGCCCAATGGGGCATTTGTAAAATACCATTGAGGTCGCGCTAACACGCTATCGCTCCCTTACACTTTTATCTCCTCACAACAGCATTGGAGGGGATATAGTAATGTGGCCGTTCGTGTGTGGTTGGGTGAGTGGGTGTGTATGTAAGGGGGTCCATGGCACTTTTCCTTGTGGGCACGATACATTCTAGTTTTTGCCCAATCAATTTCAAACTTCATATGCATGTTCTTCATGATGTTCTTCATGTATTGATTTTGAGTCACATGGTCCATTGTCAAGGTAAACTTAAGCCAACTTTGAGAGTGGATGCACCACTTTGCAGAGCCCTTGTTTAACTGTTACAAATTTGCAACGGCACATTAACGTGAAAGTGTGTTTGCACGATAGCGCATTTTTAAGTGTTTTACAAATGCGCCATTGCCCTTTTACACATGGACCCACTGGGACATCATATTATCACACTAGTAAACACACATATGTGCAAACGTGCCAACACATCATCTCACTAATACGCATGCCATAGTGCAATCACACTATCTCGCTTCAGCACAAAAAAATGAGCGAGGGGTGGGGGATTTAAGATTATCACCAAAAATGAGGATGCGACAGTGAGGTAAAAACATGGTAAGTGAGAAAATACCAGGGTAAGTGGAAGGTGTTTCAACTCAGGAAAAAGGAGGCCTGATGTTTGGTGAAGTCTGTGATAGTAAAATGAAAAAAGAATGCCCAGGGCATCAATGTCCGAAACAGCTATTTTTAGAATATACATGTAGGTCACGGTCATCAGGTCACAAGGTTATCTCAAATCCTATAAAATTGGGCAGAAATGGCAAAAATGCAGGTTTTTCGGAGTAACAGGCTTTCTGAGTAATGGGTCTTCAGAGTAACGGGTCTTCGGAGTAATAGGCGCTCGGGTAAGTGGGTAACATAATTAACATAAGTTAAACCAAGAATTCCTGTTAATTGCATAAAATATTCCCCAAAATGGGGGAAATGTACAGATTACAGTAAAAAGTTGTATGTGTAAATGGGTTTTTAATAGGAATGAAAACTTACCAAACTAAGTTTTATGAAAATTTTGCTTTTATGGCGTTATTTTATCCTAATGCTTAATGAGAAGCAATTACTAATGTACCTAGGATGTTTATGGTAGTTATACATGCAAATGAAAGGACTAGATGATTATGAATCATTGTTGTTTACTAAAACACACTATTACTGTTAAATGTATATTCCTGTTATTTGCACATAATCTTGTCCAACATTTTGGCTATGAACTTAGAGGAATCCATTATATAATAAAGCACAAATATTACTTCAGCATTGTACATATCATTTTACTGTGAACCTTGGATCAGAAATGATACACAAATACAGATATAAAGACACGACATTGTACATATCATTTACTGTGGACCTTGGATCTGAAATGATACTATCTGTATAAAGAAATACATAAAGCACAAATACAGATATAAAGACACAACATTGTATATATCATTTACTGTGAACCTTGGATCTGAAATGATACTATCTGTATAAAGAAATACATAAAGCACAAATACAGATATAAAGACACAACATTGTACATATCATTTACTGTGGACCTTGGATCTGAAATGATACTATCTGTATAAAGAAATACATAAAGCACAAATACAGATATAAAGACACAACATTGTACATATCATTTACTGTGGACCTTGGATCTGAAATGATACTATCTGTGTAAAGAAATACATAAAGCACAAATACAGATATAAAGACACAACATTGTACATATCATTTACTGTGAACCTTGGATCTGAAATGATACTATCTGTGTAAGGAAATACATAAAGCACAAATACAGATATAAAGACACAACATTGTACATATCATTTACTGTGAACCTTGGATCTGAAATGATACTATCTGTGTAAGGAAATACATAAAGCACAAATACAGATATAAAGACACAACATTGTATATATCATTTACTGTGAACCTTGGATCTGAAATGATACTATCTGTGTAAAGAAATACATAAAGCACAAATACAGATATAAAGACACAACATTGTATATATCATTTACTATGGACCTTGGATCAGAAATGATACACAAATACAGATATAAAGACACAACATTGTACATATCATTTACTGTGGACCTTGGATCTGAAATGATACTATCTGTATAAAGAAATACATAAAGCACAAATACAGATATAAAGACACATTTTTAAACATTGTATATATCATTTACTGTGAACCTTGGATCTGAAATGATACTATCTGTATAAAGAAATACATAAAGCACAAATACAGATATAAAGACAAAACATTGTACATATCATTTACTGTGAACCTTGGATCTGAAATGATATTATCTGTGTAAAGAAATCATACATAAAGCACAAATACAGAAATAACACAGAAAAACTCACCATGCCCCTGCTGGGGAACCCTAGCAGGGGCATGGTGAGTTTATAAGTACCTTGTTATTTCTGTATTTGTATTATATATATATATATATATATATATATATGGATTTGTCCACCCTATCATACAATACGGGGCTGAGACATGGCCCCATTCCCAATGCAAAATCAATGCATGAGGAATTTTCACCAGGCTGTGCCTCATAAAATTGACAAAAAATGTGTATAACCTTTAAGTTTCTAGAAAAAATTGAAAATTTATAAAAACTTTTATGCACCTTGCTACATTGTATGTTTGGCAAAGCTGCTCTAGGCTTGCATTTCCTCCAACTTGAAATACAGGATCCACCCCTGATATGTAGGCCTATATAGCATGTATGAGATACCATTTCTAGCTCCCGGACATCAGAGATTCCCCTGGGTTCCAGAACGTTTCCCACAAATGTTAAACAAGCATTGACAGGTCATTTATAGCTCCCAGGAATGACGGTGTCCGACCGGTATTCTGAAGCACCCCTAGCCTTAAAAGACCCTGCCTGCTTTGTATTGATGTCAGGGCTCTAAGTTCAAGAAATGTACTCAGTACTCAAGTTCAACTAACTTTTCATGATTTTAAGGTAAAACTGCACAAAATTCATGTGCAACTTCACATGTATGTATATTGATGGCATACAGCTGTAAATAATGATGAATTTTAATTATTGCTCATTTGAAGAAAACTTCAGAAATACATTTATATATATATATATATATATATATATAAAAAAAAAGTTGTCTAAGTGCAAAATATATTTATTCATTTTTAACAGGAAAATCATATAAAGTGTGACCCAAAATTGTTAACAGGAATGATAGACATAATAATATATTTCCTATTCACTCAAATCTCATTTTGCACCAAAGTTTTTTGACATATCTTAAGCAAGTGAAAGTGGGTGGTACATGTACATTTTGTTAAACAATTTGAAGAGAAACAAACTAATCATCTGACCTAGATTTTCATTTACAAAAAATAAATCCTGTAAGATTTCATATCTAAAGTCTATGTGTAATTTATGATAGAGAAGAATAATTATGTACAAATATATACACGTTCAAAGATAAGCACAAAGCAGAATCCGAACATACACATATTTTTGCTCACTTGTTTAAATGTCAATACATACAGGTAAGCTTGCCTGTTAAAGTAAACAATAATTGACCTATTGTTAAGTTAGGTGCTAAATCAAAACAGAAAATTGACGGTGGTTCCCCAATGAAAACACAACACTATATAAATAGCATCAATGTCATACATGGACATTTGTACTAGAGTTATCAGGTATCAAGTTAGAAATAATTAGGGTCTTGTTTGGGTCATCATGGAAAATGCATTTTATTGATGTGTCCAGAACTATTTTTTGAAGTGGGTTGTCTGGGATGCATATACTTTATTTAAATTCTTTTTAATTTTGGACAAAATTTACAGATTTTTGATAAGAAAAATATATACTCATCTGAGCCGAAGGTTGAAGTGAGCTATTGTGATCACTCCCCATCTGTCCGTCCATCCCTCCCTAAACTTTTGTACATTCAACTTCTTCTCTGAAACCACTGAAGGGATTTTGACGAAACTTGATAGGAAGCAAGTGCTCAAGGTCCTTTACAAAGATTTGTAGTTTTGAGCCAGATCAGCAAAGGGTGGATCTGGGTGGGACAAAATAGGTCACATGAGGTACCCCACTTTAAAAATCTTCTTCTCCAGACCCACTACATAAATTGAAAAATGGATTGTTTCTGAGTGAAATGTGTTTGTGATTAGGTGAAGAAATGTTTTTGTGCAAGAATTTTGCTGATGTGTAACTTTTTGATACTTTTATGAATTTCTTTATATTTATATTTCTTGGCCAGATCATTTTCTGCTAGGTCTTCTTTCCATATTTGTAGATTGTTCTTAGGTGAGTGATGGGCCTCTTGTTAGGTGGGTTGGTTGTGGCATATCATACAAATATTTTTTTTTATTATTTCTGGTGATACATTGGTGCGGCTAGAAATTTAATTCAATTATAATGTCCAAATAAATGAAATTAACATGATTAACTTAATTGAAAAATTTTGATTCACTTTAAACTACTTTATTTTTTAATTGTGTTTTAATTTCACCTGAAGTCCAGGAAAACAGGTCAGAGAAATGATGTTACAAGGTTTTCTAAGGAAAATATGCATCAAAGTTAGTTTTTCATTCTCAAGAAATCAGTATATATCATACAGAAAAACATAAAGTCAAACTTCAGTATGTAAGTGAGTGTGTAAGAGTATCTTCACTTCCGCCTTTGTTTCCGGGTAGGTCATAGGGGGTTTAACCAGTCTCCTCCAGGAAGATCAGTCCTGTTCCAGTCACCATATCTGTCCCCATGTCCTCCACATCCTTTTTGGAGCTTTAGATAGCTTCCTGTCCATTAGGATTCAGTAGGCTGCCTACAGTTATGTTGTTGTTTCTCATCTGTATCAACTTTCTACCCTCTAATTAACATGGTCCAGGGCTTGATATTAAAGACTGTCTGATTGTCCGGGACAGGTATATTTGTGTGCCGGACAGGTAGAAGAATCTGTTTCAACTTTCTACCCTCTAATTAACATGGTTCAGGGCTTGATATTAAAGACTGTCTGACTGTCCGGGACAGGTATATTTGTCTGTCGGACAAAAGTTAATGTCAAGGCCTGTGGTCTTTACAATCTGTGTTCCAGTGTAGATTGTGATCCTAGTTTGGATAATGGATATATAGCGGTAGCCTCCAGATGTTTCTGCCTGTTTCCATCCTCACTCCTACATGTACAATATGAAAGCAATACCGATGATTCCATTGCAGAATAAACTAGCTGACATGCGGTCAGTCTCACAGATTTAACACCTGTGGTTTTACAAATTTACATATCATGTGTGATGTGGCATGTTTTAAATTTGAATCCAGGTGAGGTTGGGTAATAAAAGATACTTAAAATTAAACTGGAAACCTTCTATTCATTGGTGTGTTACCTGGAAATAGGTATAAATCTATTTTTATCACATTTCACCTTTAGCTGTTGCCTTCACACTGAACAATCTTTACAGAGTATGAAATAGAAGAGAAAAATGTAAAGACAGTCATATTCATAGTCTGTAAAGGGTGTTATATATGGAAAAACACCAGCTTTGTTTACAACATGGGCGCAGACATTTTGGACCCCAGCGATCTGATTGGTCATTAAATGAAAAAATTAGTTTAGCCATTAATAAGTGAAATAAAGGTGATAAAAAAGATACATGAATATTGGTAGTACTTTGGAAATTACAAGGTTGACGGTTAAAAATTGAAAGGGAGGGGTCATATTAGAATAGATATTTTCCTTTGGTGTGGAATACTACGAGTTGTAAACAAGTGAAATTTTGAAGTAAAAATGCAACGGCAACCTGTACTTTTGATTGCAAATTTTGTTATCAAAAATATTGATCTTTCACCACAGGGTACTTATTTGACCCAGATATAATAAAAATGGGAGTGACAGTGACCTGAAGTTTTGTAAATTAGCATTGAGGCCTATGGGAAAATATTTGGTGGTGTCTGTCCATATACAGTCTGTAAAGGTGTTATATTTACAGTCTGTGAAGGGTGTTATATTTACAATTTGTAAAGAGTGTTATATTTACAGTCTGTAAAGGGTGTTATATATACAGTCTGTAAAGGTGTTATATTTACAGTCTGTGAAGGGTGTTATATTTACAATTTGTAAAGGGTGTTATATATACAGTCTGTAAAGGGTGTTATATTTACAGTCTGTAAAGGGTGTTATATATAGTTTGTAAAGGGTGTTATATTTACAATTCTTAAAGAATATTATATTTACAGTCTGTAAAGGTGTTACATTTACAGTCTGTAAACGGTGCTGTATTTAAAGTCCATAAAGGGTGTTATATTTACAATCTGTAAAGGATGTTATATTCACAGTCTGTAAAGGGTGCTGTATTCATAGTCTGTAAAGGATATTATATTCACAATCTGTAAAGGGTGCTGTATTCACAGTCTGTAAAGGGTGTTGTATTCACAATCTGTAAAGGATGTTATATTCACAATCTGTAAAAGGTGCTGTATTCACAGTCTGTAAAGGGTGCTGTTTTCACAATCTGTAAAGGATGTTATATTCACAGTCTGTAAAGGGTGCTGTATTCACAATCTATAAAGGATGTTATATTCACAGTCTGTAAAGGGTGCTATATTCACAGTCTGTAAAGGGTGCTGTTTTCACAGTCTGTAAAGGGTGCTATTTTCACAGTCTGTAAAGGGTTCTGTATTCACAGTCTGTAAAGGGTGCTATATTCACAGTCTGTAAAGGATGCTGTATTCACAATCTATAAAGGATGTTATATTCACAGTCTGTAAAGGGTTCTGTATTCACAGTCTGTAAAGGGTGCTGTATTCACAATCTGTAAAGGATGTTATATTCACAGTCTGTAAAGGGTTCTGTATTCACAGTCTGTAAAGGGTGCTGTATTCACAGTCTGTAAAGGGTGCTGTATTCACAGTCTGTAATGATGTTATACTTATATTTACAAGTACAATAAGTTTATTATATCCACAATTCCACCATGATATTTATAACTTAAATATATTGATAGTGGTGTAAACTGATGGTTTGGATTTTATCTACAATCTGGTCTTAGGCTTTGCTTAAGCTAAAATACAATGTTTTTTTTAATATTTAATTTGTTGACACCTATATACATTGTCGGACTCACCTATGTCATTGAGGTTTAGAAGATGCCATTTTTTGTCAGGGGTGATCGACTGAGTTAAATTTTTACTGATTACTTCTAGGTTGTACTTTGGTGACATAAATCAACCTGCTCATTATTACACTCGTTAACCTAAAAGGAAATATTCATATTTTATTAGATGTTCAGATAACTTTGCATTGCTGATGCCAGCGGGGAAACATAGTGACAGCTTCTCAAGTAGTCGTGTATATATAAGGCCATGAAAATAAATCTGTTTTAAAACTCGCATTGACAGAATCATTAGAAAAGCCCCAGCACCATTATTTGATGTAATTATAAGTTAGGTTACGATATTCTTTTTTTCTTTTTTTTATCTCAGATTGATCTGACTTTGTCTGGTTGACACACTCAGTCTTGATCATCATTAAGAATTATATGTATTTGTTTGATTTGCACTGACCCGTAGTTTAAGAAGCTGGTTGGTGGGTGGGCAATTTTTTTTTTTTTTTTTCAAATTTTGATTTGTAAAATGGAAAACAATTTCATATTTTTATTGTATGGAAGAAAAAAGTGGGCAAAACTGGCTGAACAAAATTTTGGATCAGGGCTTTTTAGACAAGTCTGTCGGGTTACATCAAATAAGTCTTTTGTTATTTTTGACCCTGGAATATAAATCAATAGAAAAAGTGACACTAATCCATTTCAGGTAACTCAGGCTGCGGTACATCTAACATGATTTTGTAATGGCAGTCTCACCTGCCTACGTGTCAAATATCATATGTCATAAGGGGTATACCTTGACGATTTTGTGATGTAAACAGAATTTGTCATCTTCTCCATAAAAAGCTGTTTATTGATATATCACACTCAAAGCGAGTTATAGAAAACACTGACACATACATAAGTAAACACAGACAATACAAGTATATGTGTTACTGTGTAAAAAGACATTTGTGTATCTGTATAAGTAGACACATTACTGTACAAGCTGTACAAGTAGACACATTAATGTACAATTATTAGACACTTGTCTATACAAGTAGACTTTTTACTGTACAAGTAGACACATTAATGTACAACTAGCCACATTACTATATAAGTATACACATTACTGTACAAGTAGACACATTACTGTACAAGAAGACACATTACTGTATATGTAGACACAATACTGTATAAGTAGATACATTACTGTATATGTAGACACATTACTGTATAAGTAGACACATTACTGTACAAGTAGACACATTACTGTACAAGTAGACACATTACTGTACAAGTAGACACACATTACTGTATAAGTAGACACATTAATGTACAACTAGACACATTACTATATAAGTAGACACATTACTGTATAAGTAGACACATTACTGTACAAGTAGACACATTACTGTACAAGTAGACACATTACTGTACAAGTAGACACACATTACTGTATAAGTAGACACATTAATGTACAACTAGACACATTACTATATAAGTAGACACATTACTGTATATGTAGACACATTACTGTACAAGTAGAAACATTACTGTATAAGTAGACACATTACTGTACAAATAGACACATTACTGTATAAGTAGACACATTACTGTATATTTAGACACATTACTGTATAAGTAGACACATTAGTGTATAAGTAGATACTTTACTGAGTAGACACATTACTGTATAAGTAGACACATTACTTTATAAGTAGATACTTTACTGAGTAGACACATTACTGTATAAGTAGACACATTACTGTATAAGTAGACACATTACTTTATAAGTAAACATATTACTACATAAGTAGATACTGTATAAGTGGACAATTACTGTATACATGTAAGTAGACACTTACATTACTGTATAAACACAATGATATACATAGATACTTTTGTGTATACATGTAAGTAGACACATTACTATATTAACAAACATTCTAAGTAGACACTTTACTGTATAAGTAAATGTATACACAATGTATAAACCACTTGCATTTCTGTATAAGAAGAAAACCCACCCACCTACCTTTCTTTTATTGTAATATGCTATGTGGTCATAGAAAACCCACTCACCTACCTTTCTTTTATTGTAATATGCTATGTGGTCATAGAAAACCCACTCACCTACCTTTCTTTTATTGTAATATGCTATGTGGTCATAGAAAACCCACCCACCTACCTTTCTTTTATTGTAATATGCTACATGGTCATCGAAAACCCACTCACCTACCTTTCTTTTATTGTAATATGCTACGTGGTCATCGAAAACCCACTCACCTACCTTTCTTTTATTGTAATATGCTATGTGGTCATCGAAAACCCACTCACCTACCTTTCTTTTATTGTAATATGCTATGTGGTCATAGAAAACCCACTCACCTACCTTTTATTTTATTGTAATATGCTATGTGGTAATAGAAAACCCACTCACCTACCTTTCTTTTATTGTAATATGGTATTTGGTCATAGAAAACCCACCCACCTTGCAGGTATACCTTTTTCAGGTATGCCTTGTTCAGGTGTGCTTTAATTTGTCAACAACTTAGACCTATTCTCTTCAGAAAGTAGTAATTTAAAAAACAATTCTAATCCATTATCAGAGTTTATGTTTGTTGTGTTTAGGTGAAAGGTAGGACTGTTGTTTCGGGGATGTGTAAACAACTTAGAGTTTTTAAGTTCTTTTAGAAAGTAGGACTGTAATTTAAAAAACAATTCTAATCCATTATCAGAGTTTATGTTTGTTGTGTTTAGGTGAAAGGTAGGACTGTTGTTTCGGGGATGTGTAAACAAAGGGAGCTGATATCTGGAGTTTTGTAAGTTGTGTTTAGGTGAAAGGTAGGACTGTTGTTTCAGGGATGTGTAAACAAAGGGAGCTGATATCTGGAGTTTTGTAAGTTGTGCTGAAACCCTGGACCTTTTGGCCAATATTTGTTTTTGCTATTGCCATCACTTTACGTACATCTGTTTATCTGTCTGTCCATTCACATTTTGAACTTCTTCTGGAGACCCACTGAATGGATTGACACTAAACATGGCATGAATGTTATGAGGTGCTGACCAAGTGTTCTTACTTTGGCGATGATTCATCAAGGTCAGCATGTTGGGGGGACCCTTTTGGAAATACATTAAAAAATCTTCTTCTAGAGAACTACCAAGTGGATTGAAACCAAATATGGCATGGCTGTTCCTTATGAAATACCAACCAAGTTTTGTTACTTTGGTGCTGATTTGTCATCAGACATGGCTGTCGGAGGGGGAGGGACTTAATTTAACATTGGACCATATGGAGAAATACATACTACAATCTTCTAGAGAACTGTTGAATGGATTGAAACCAAACTTAGCATGAATGTTACTTACAAAGTGCTGATGCAGTGTTCTTACTTTGGTGTCCATCTGTCAATTTAAATAGCTACCACTGGGGCCTTAGTTTAATATTGGGCCCCATGGGAAATTCAAACAAAAAACCTCTGAACTGATCAAGACCATGACTATTCCCTACAAAGTACTGACCGAATGTTGTTACAATGTACATTGGTGTAGGTAGAATTTCTATGTTTTTGCTAATACTCCAGGTGAGTGATTCCAGCTCCATTGTTTGTTTGTGTTTTTAGCTCACCTGAGCTTTCGTTTCAAAATTACTGAAGGAATTTTGACGAAACTTTGCAGGAAGCAAGTGTTCAAGGTCCTTTACAAAATTTTTAGTTTTCAGCCAAATTGCCCCAGGGGTAGATCCAGGGTGGGGCAGAATAGGTCCCAAAAGGTACCCTCTTTAAAAATCTTCTCCAGAACCACTCCATGAATTGAAAAATGGATTGTTTCTGAGTGATCTACATGGATATATGATTCTTGCTTGTGTTTTTCATAGAAATCAGAAAATTAATTTTTACACGTTTTGGAGGTCTTTTCAGACATTGTCATTTTCATTCATTTTTGCATAATTTCCTCAATTATCTCCCCTTACATTCATTTTGATGCATTCATTTAATGTGGTTTACTTGTATTTAGGTGAAGAAATGTGTTTTTCCGTGGATTTGCTTTAATTTGATATCATAATAACATGTTTTACAGATGCACTGCAGCATCCTAAGGTATCCCAAGTCTCCCAATCCACTGTCCCAATTCTCCCTTGACCATCCCATATGTACCCACTTCCGTGAGTAAACAAAACCAACGTCAGACTCACACATCCCTAACAACTGCTATCTGATACAGCAGATCTTAATCTCCACAAAGCACATTAAAGATATTTGAAAACACTTGTGATCATTGCATTGGACACCTCAAAATGAAATTGCAGTACTAATGTCCAAATTCTTCCCAGTCTCCCATATTTACAAAAGCTTAAACTTGTTTGTACAGTGCTATAACAGGTATTTACTCAAACAGATAAATATCAAAATCTATAGGGCCGACTGATAACACATCTAGACAGTATATCCTGATGAAGGTGATGATTTCACCTGAATCTTTTTGTTGACAGGTTGATATCTGTTTCTGATTCTTGTAACAGGAAGAAATTGTTACCCCGTATAATGCATTATGGGTCAGTATTTGCTTTAAGATAGTTTTTATCTTAAGTTTGATATAGGCATAGATGTAATATCCTTCTTTTGATAGCCAATGTTTGATATAAGTAGACATTGCCTATGAGAAAGTGCAGTTCAAAAGAAATATATGTTTCATGGTTTAGTTTTATCTAAGTTTACTGCACATATATATGGCAATAAGTGAATCCAACTTTATATGACAATCTGTGAATGAGACTATACCATGACATTTTGTGAATGAGACAATACACATGACAATCTGTGAATGAGACTACACCATTACACTCTGTGAATGGGACTATACACATGACAATCTGTGAATGTGACTACACCATGACAATCTGTGAATGAGACTATACACATGACAATCTGTGAATGAGACAATACACTTGACAATCTGTGAATGAGACTACACCATTACAATCCGTGAATGAGACTACACCATGACAATCTGTGAATGAGACTACACCATGACAATCTGTGAATGAGACTATACACATGACAATCTGTGAATGAGACAATACACTTGACAATCTGTGAATGAGACTATACACTTGACAGTCTGTGAATGAGACTATACACATGACAATCTGTGAATGAGACAATACACATGACAATCTGTGAATGAGACTACACCATGACAATCTGTGAATGAGACTACACCATGACAATCTGTGAATGAGACAATACACTTGACAATCTGTGAATGAGACTATACACTTGACAATCTGTGAATGAGACTATACCATGACAATCTGTGAATGAGACTACATCATTACAATCTGTGAATGAGACTACACCATTACAATCTGTGAATGAGACTATACACATGACAATCTGTGAATGAGACAATACACTTGACAATCTGTGAATGAGACTACACCATGACAATTTGTGAATGAGACTACACCATTACAATCTGTGAATGAGACTACACATGACAATCTGTGAATGAGATTACACCATTACAATCTGTTAATGAGACTATACCATATCTGTGATTGAGACAATACACATGACAATCTGTGAATGAGATTACACCATGACAATCTGTGAATGAGACTACACCATTACAATCTATGAATGAGACTACACATGACAATATGTGAATGACATTACACCATTACAATCTGTGAATGAGACTATACCATTACAATCTGTGAATGAGACAATACACATGACAATCTGTGAATGAGATTACACCATGACAATCTGTGAATGAGATTACACCATGACAATCTGTGAATGAGATTACACCATTGCAATCTGTGAATAAGACAATGCACATGACAATCTGTGAATGAGACTACACCATGACAATCTGTGAATGAGATTACACCATTACAATCTGTGAATGAGACTACACCATGACAATCTGTGAATGAGATTACACCATGACAATCTGTGAATGAGACTACACCATGACAATCTGTGAATGAGACTATACTATGACAATCTGTGAATGAGACTATACCATTACAATCTGTGAATGAGATTATACACATGACAATCTGTAAATGAGACTACACCATGACAATCTGTGAATGAGACTATACTATGACAATCTGTGAGTGAGACTATACCATTACAATCTGTGAATGTTACTACATATGACAATCTGTCAGCATGACAACACATGACAATCTGTGAATGAGACTACACATGACAATTTGTGAATGATACAATTGTACTACAGGACAATTTGTTCCTGATTACTGTTTGTTTGCCGATACTGAATCATCACATTCCACTCCTTCAAAACTGATGATGAATAAGCGAGGTCAGATGAGGAGAAATCTGTGTGAAGAGAACTATAAATACTGTTAATCCTTAAACACATCATCAACTATGTCCATATTTGGGTAATAAGGACAAAAATGGAAAAAAAGAAAAATTTATCAGATGTGACCTTACTGATTACCTAAAACCCCAACCCAAATCCTTTTCAAGCAGATTTGATAATTTTTTTTTCTTGTAAAAAATCTTGAAGTCCATTTTACATATCAAAATTGAATTTTTTATTTTAAAATTGTTTAGGCCTACTGATTGACCCACTTTAAATAAAAATGCGTCGGCAACATATAAAATAAAGTTTTTAGTTATACTTTATACATTATTTTTGGTTGTACTGCATTTATAGTACTTCGAAAGAATATGGGTAAAATATTGGCAAGCATCTTAAAATTTAATTCTGGACTTGTGTTATGATCAGAAATTGGTCAATTTTACCTGTCTTTAGTCTAAAGCAATTTATAATTTACACTTGCTCTTCTGATCAAGAACTCCTTAGTTTACCCCCCACCATCCCTCCCCACCAAGTGTAGTGGCATCCATGTAACTGTATTCTGTATTTTGTATGCGCTGTTATTGTTCTTAATGTCTGGTTTTTGTGTTTGACTACATTGTATGTATGTGCCTTGTTTTCCTAAATTTCTCTCAAAAAGTACTGTCAAAGCATTGTCAAAAATTCTAGAATGGAGATCCTTCAAATGTACTTTACATCCCCTCTTTGAAAATTCCTAGATCCACCCCTGCAATATGCTAATTAGGTTAATGAACAGGCTACCTTGAATTGACACAGGTGGTATGTCATTTTCCTACAAGTGGTAGATCATGTATAATCAGTGTCTTACACAACACAGACTTTTTACTTCGAAGAGGTAAGTAGATCTCCTTTGTTTTCGAAAACTGAACCATAAACACATACAACATAAGTAATGTGAACATAGCAGAAGCCGAGTGGCCGTATAAAAAATATTCCCAGACTGGCAATAAAAAAAATTTGAGTCGCTGAGGGGTTTGGGTGAGTTAGTCACGTCACAGCATTTTTCTTTTATGGATGGTAACAGTAACATGTCTAAGGTACAAACTTGACATATGAAGTAATTAGTTAAATCTACATTCGTCTAAAAAATCTTATCTTCCTCTCAAACCTGTATGCAATTTAATTTTACAACTCAGTTAGTATGCAATTTAGATTATCACGTCTTTTGAGATAAAAACTTAAATTTTGAATCACAAGTTTAATTTTATGTAATTCATTGGATTCCCAGTATAATTTAGTTAGTGTTTATAATGAAAGAAGATAGAAATAAATAACAAACAAGTCCCTATCCCACAAATAAACCACAAAACACCATCAAACCAGGAAGCAGTGCAGGAAAACCTGACAGATGAAATTGATTGGTATACAATGCCCTACGTACATTGTGAAGATGAAAGTGAATACACTGAAAAACCTATCTAATTTGGGAAATTATTGGAAACATGATCAAGAAATAGACCTGATACTGTACATGTACAGCTTAGATACACATAAATAAATATGTGTGCACATACACATAAATACATGAAGGCAAATTTGTACACAAGTACATAAATACACACACAAGTAGATATACACACAAACACATACACAAACACATATTATACCAGTAGATATATATACACACACAAACATAACACAAACATACATTATACAAGTAGATGTCACACACACACCAATGTATAAAACACATACACAAACACACCTTATAGAAGTAGATACACACACACACACACACACACACCAATGTATAAAACACAAACACATACAAGTAGATATACACACACACCAATGCACAAAACATATACACAAACACACCTTATACAAGTAGATATACACACACACACACCAATGTATAAAACACATACACAAACACACCTTATACAAGTAGATATACACACACACACACCAATGTATAAAACACAAACACATACAAGTAGATATACACACACACCAATGCACAAAACATATACACAAACACACCTTATACAAGTAGATATACACACACACACCAATGTATAAAACACATACACAAACACACCTTATATAAGTAGATACACACACACACACACACCAATGTATAAAACACAAACACATACAAGTAGATATACACACACACCAATGCACAAAACATATACACAAACACACCATATACAAGTAGATATACACACACACACCAATGTATAAAACACATACACAAACACACCTTATACAAGTAGATATACACACAAACACAAAACACATACATAAACACACCTTATACAAGTAGATATACACACATACACAAAACACATACACAAACACACCTTATACAAGTAGATATACACACATACACAAAACACATACACAAACACACCTTATACAAGTAGATATACACACATACACAAAACACATACACAAAACACAAACACATACAAGTAGATACACACACACCAATGCACACAAAAAACACATACACAAACACACCTTATACAAGTAGATATACACACATACACAAAACACATACACAAACACACCTTATACAAGTAGATATACACACACACACACACCAATGTATAAAACACAAACACATACAAGTAGATATACACACACACCAATGCACAAAACATATACACAAACACACCATATACAAGTAGATATACACACACACACCAATGTATAAAACACATACACAAACACACCTTATATAAGTAGATATACACACATACACACACACCAACATATAAAACACAAACACATAGAAGTAGATATACACACACACACATGCACACAAAAACACACCTTATAGACAGAATACACACATACACAAAACACATACACAAACACACCTTATACAAGTAGATATACACACATACACAAAACACATACACAAACACACCTTATACAAGTAGATATACACACATACACAAAACACAAACACACCTTATACAAGTAGATATACACACATACACCAATGCATAAAACACATACACAAACACACCTTTTTAGAAGTAGATATACACACACAAACACAAAACACACATACACAAACACATATATTTAGAAGTATGATATACACATACACCAAAATAAACACATACACAAACACACCTTATACAAGTAGATATACACACATACACAAAACACAAACACACCTTATACAAGTAGATATACACACATACACCAATGCATAAAACACATACACAAACACATATTTTACAAGTAGATATACACACAAACACAAAACACATACACAAACACATATTTTACATGTAGATATACACACACACCAATGCATAAAACACATACACAAACACATACTTTACAAGTAGATATACACACAAACACAAAACACATACACAAACACATATTTTACAAGTAGATATACACACACACCAATGCATAAAACACATACACAAACACATATTTTACAAGTAGATATACACACAAACACAAAACACATACACAAACACATATTTTACAAGTAGATATACACACACACCAATGCATAAAACACATACACAAACACATACTTTACAAGTAGATATACACACAAACACAAAACACATACACAAACACATATTTTACAAGTAGATATACACACACACCAATGCATAAAACATATTTTACAAGTAGATATACACACAAACACAAAACACATACACAAACACATATTTTACATGTAGATATACACACACACCAATGCATAAAACACATACACAAACACATACTTTACAAGTAGATATACACACAAACACAAAACACATACACAAACACATATTTTACAAGTAGATATACACACAAACACAAAACACAAACACATATTTTACAAGTAGATATACACACACACCAATGCATAAAACACAGACACAAACAAACACATATTATACAAATAGATAAACACACACTAACACAAAAAACACAAACACAATATACACATACAAGTAGATAAACACACACACACACACACACACACACTAAATCTATACATATATATGATATATGGCTATATACAGGTTATATTATATATACAGACAATATTTCTACACATTTATAAATACATGGTTCATCTATGAACTATACACTTGTGTGTACAGTAAACAGACCATATTTCTACACATGTGAACTATACACTTTTGTGTACAGTAAACAGACCGTATTTCTACACATGTGAACTATACACTTTTGTGTACAGTAAACAGACCGTATTTCTACACATGTGAATTATACACTTTTGTGTACAGTAAACAGACCGTATTTCTACACATGTGAATTATACACTTTTGTGTACAGTAAACAGACCGTATTTCTACACATGTGAACTATACACTTATGTCTACAGTAAACAGACCGTATTTCTACACATGTGAACAATACACTTATGTGTACAGTAAACAGACCGTATTTCTACACAAGTGAACTATACACTTATGTGTACAGTAAACAGACCGTATTTCTACACATGTGAACTATACACTTTTGTGTACAGTAAACAGACCGTATTTCTACACATGTGAACTATACACTTTTGTGTACAGTAAACAGACCGTATTTCTACACATGTGAACTATACATGTGTGTGTACAGTAAACAGGACCGTATTTCTACACATGTGAACTATACACTTGTGTGTACAGTAAACAGACCGTATTTCTACACATGTGAACTATACACTTTTGTGTACAGTAAACAGACCGTATTTCTACACATGTGAACTATACATGTGTGTGTACAGTAAACAGGACCGTATTTCTACACATGTGAACTATACACTTGTGTGTACGGTAAACAGACCGTATTTCTACACATGTGAACTATACACTTGTGTGTACAGTAAACAGACCGTATTTCTACACATGTGAACTATACACTTATGTCTACAGTAAACAGACTGTATTTCTACACATGTATAAATACATGGTTCATCTATGAACTATACACTTATGTCTACAGTAAACAGACCATATTCTACACATATGAACTATACACTTTTGTGTACAGTAAACAGACTGTATTCTACACATGTGAACTATACACTTATGTCTACAGTAAACAGACCGAATTTCTACACATATGAACTATACACGTGTGTGTACATTAAACAGACTGTTCTTATCATATTTGGTTAAGCTGTAATCAACACTGATACATTGATTGAAGTCAAATGTAGAAAAAAATTACTTACATTGCAACTGCACATTATTAAATAACCTAGCATATTAAAGACATACTTTTGTTACCAGAAATATCATGTAACTCTGATGTCAGTACTCTTTTACACTTTCTCAGTAAAACATTGACATACGTTGAAAACAAGCCAATACAAATGTTTAGAGGTCTTCACAACCTCCAAGTATATAATGTTCAACTTAAAACATAAAGTATAGTACAGTGACATGCCAAAATTGATGCCTTTTCATTATATAGTGTATATAAAACAAAATTTTAAAGTAATTTCCCATTCAATATCAATGCAAAGTTCACCATTTACCATTAATGTTATGGAAAAACACCTGCTTTGTTTACAACATGGGCGCAGACATTTTGGACACCCAGTTGTGCGGAGGGTAAAATGAGCCCAGAGATCTGATTGGTCATTAAATGAAAAAATTAGTTTTGCCATTAATAAGTGAAATTAAGGTGATAAAAAAGATACATGAATATTGGTAGTACTTTGGAAAATTATAGGGTTGACGGATGAAAATTGAAAGGGAGGGGTCATATGAGAATAGATATTTTCCCTTTGGTGCGGAATACTACGAGTTGTAAACAAGTGAAAAATTTGAAGTAGAAATGCAACTGCAACCTATACTTTTGATTGCATATTTTTGTTATCAAAAATATTGATCTTTCAGCACAGGGTACTTATTTGACCCAGATTTAATAAACATGGGAGTGACAGTGACCTGAAGTTTTGTAAATTAGCATTGAGGCCTATGGGAAAATATTTGGTGGTGTCTGTCCTTATGAAGTTTCTGTGTTTGTTTTCCTATAAAGTCCCGCCACTTTGTTTTACAGATGTGTTTTGCAAGATACAAATATTTAATGATTCTTTTTATGGCCCTGAAAAAAATTCGGGGGGTGGGGTATAGCTATCACGTCCGTCTGTCTGTCAGTCCATCTGTATATCTGTCTGTTTGTCCGTCCGCCCACTCATCCGTCCGTCTCATTTCCGGACCATAATTTCAGATTGCATGATGCTAAGGAGTTGATTTTTGGTATACAAGTTCCTCTGCAGGGTACTAAGAACCTATTGAATTTGGTCAGGTCCAACAAAGGTCATGGTCACAGTTGTGTTCAATAAATTTCCTTATTGCTTTCTCTCTTCCTGACCATAACTTCAGATTGCATGATGCTAGGGTGCTGATTTTTGGTATACAACTTTCTCTGCAGGGTACAAAAAAAAGTAATGAATTTGGGTCAGGTCCATTAAAGGTCAATGTCAAGGTCACAGTTGCGTTAGATAGATTTTCTTTATGCTTTCTCCTTATTACATGATGGAAGGAAGCTCATTTTTGGTATACCATCTATACCTGTACATCTATGTATACATCTAATACCTGTACCTTACATATGTAGTTAAAGAATGATTTGTTCACATGTTGTTTGAGGCCATAGGGTTCCAGATCAAGGTCATAGCCACAATAGAAGACAAAAAAAGCTACTTTTCTCCAAAATTGTTTACTTTTTGTTCTCCATGCCCACTTGCTTGGGACGATAACTATAGAATGTGGTATATAATTTCCTGAGAACTGGAAAAGGAATCATCACACATATTTTGACATTATATAAATCAAATTTGAATTGCAGAATTGGAAATAATTTCATGTGCGTTGCTATGGAATTGTTGCAAAAGTTACAACATAACACATTAAAACATTTCACAATTATTCCAGACCTACTCCATTTTACAATGAATAGTAACAGATTATACTTCCTCTTTGGTAGCATCACAGTGTTGTATGCTGTAATATCCGGAATCCGTTTTGTACCTTTTTGTTATATACCTACCTGTGTAGGGATTTATGGGTAATAAAATAGTTCCAAAACACTAATGGCGTCTCATGTATTCGATGTCATCCCACTCATTTATGGACCGTAACGAGGTCATAACATTGGCGACGAAGATGGGATGACAGAACAGTAACCATCAAGAATGTCATTTTTACCAGATTTTCCTAAATTTGATGAGGCTGACCTGCCGGATGCCGGGCCACGTTTTGACAAGTGGGTGAACAGATTAGAGCTTCTATTTACAGGGTTAGCGATTGATGACAAATCTCAGAAACGAGCACTATTACTTCACTATGCAGGTGAGCGTGTTTACGATATATACGAAGCTGAAAAGTCAAACACGGAGGAAGACTATGATAATACAGTCAAAGTCCTGAAAGATTATTTTGCCCCACGTAAAAAACGTTCAGATGGAAATTTATAAGTTTCGAAATCACAAACAGGCAGAGCACCAGTCGCTTGACGACTTTGTTACAGAATTACGACGTCTCGCTAAATCTTGTGATTTTACAGACACGGATAAGGAGATCCTATCGCAGGTCATACAGAACTGTAAGTCTAATCGTCTCAGACGAAGAGCTCTGAGAGAGCCTGATAAGTCGCTCAAGGACATTCTTACGTTAGGCCGTACAATTGAAATATCAGAAACACATGCTAGGTCTATGGAGACAAATGAAAATGTAAACGCATTCAGAAGTTCGCAGTCAGACACCTTCACACCTCGCGGTCGTGGTCGCGGGACGCGACAAAAGCCGTGGTAGGGGTAAATCACATATACACTCTAGATCACGTGGTCGCAATCGAGTAGCAGGCAGCACTAATACATGTCGCAATTGTGGTGGTATATACCCACACCGAGGTACCTGTCCTGCGCAAGGCAAGACTTGTCATTTTTGTAAAAAGAAAAAACCACTTTCAGAAAATGTGTCGGAAACGTTCGTCGGTTAACGAAGTATCTCAATACCGAAACGATGTTACAATTACCACAGATGGTAAGGTCTCAGGTAGTTCATCTAGCGAGGATGAATATTGTTACAGTATCGGGGAAGTTCATAGTGTTAACTTTGTACAGGGTAAAACTCCCAAGATTTCGTTAAGAATTAACGGGCGCGAATGTCATTTGCTTGTCGACACTGGAGCATCTGTCAATATTTTAGATGAAAACATGTACAAATCTCTAGGTTCCCCATCACTTGAGCGTCGACAGAAACCATGTCTCATACCTTACGGAGGTCAACAAAAGCTTAATGTACTAGGTGTTTGTTCGCTAAATGTCGAAACTAAGACAAAGTCGCAACAAATTAAGTTTTGTGTTGTTAAGGGCAACTATGGTGCTTTGATTGGCTTTCCTTCATGTACAGATCTCGACATTGTTCGCATTATACGGAATGTCTTGGTCTCTGACATGTGTGAAAATTTTCCGCAGTTGTTTCATGGCATAGGTCGGTTGAAGGGTAAAACAGTCAAGTTACACATTGACGAGTCGGTCACGCCAGTAGCTCAGCGACATAGGCGCACACCATTTCACCTTCGACAGAAGGTCGAGGCAGAAATTGAGAAACTTCTTAACGAGGATATCATTGAAAAGGTTGATGGTAAACCCACCCCTTGGGGTTTCCCCAATTGTTACTCCTCCTAAGAAAAAACCAAACCGCAATTAGACTTTGTGTTGATATGAGACAGGCTAACAAGGCAATAGTGAGGGAAAGACACTTAATGCCTACAATTGACGAACTCATCACTGATCTAAATGGTGCAACAGTTTTTAGTCGACTCGATTTAAGGTCAGGTTACCACCAATTAGTCTTAGAGGAGAGTAGTAGGTATATCACTACATTTGGCACTCATATGGACTGTATAGGTATAAGAGATTAAACTTTGGCATCAGTTCTGCTTCGGAGATTTTTCAGGAAGCCATTCGTTGTGTTATCAGAAACATACCAGGTGTTAAAAATCTGTCGGATGACATTATTGTGTTTGGTAAAACCCAATCTGAACATGATAGAGCATTAGAGGCAACATTCCAGGCTTTAAGTGATAGTGGTTTGACTTTGAACAGAGGCAAATGTGAATTTAATAAGGACAGAATTACTTTCTTTGGTCTAGTGTTCAGTAGTAAAAGGAATATCTCCTGACCCAGTTAAGGTAAAGGCCATTAAAGAGGCACAACCCCCTCAGAATGTCAAAGAGTTGAGGAGCTTCCTTGGAATGACTTCATATTGCTCTCGTTTTATTTCTGGCTACTCCACTATCAGTGAGCCACTGCGTAAACTTACCCGGAGTGATACTGAATGGTCATGGTCTACCGAGCAAGAGGCTACATTTGAGTTGTTGAAATCATTGTTGTCTAGTGACACAGTTATCTCTTACTTTGACCCAAAGAAACCAATTGAGATATTGGTAGATGCGAGTCCTGTAGGTCTCGGGGCTATACTAGTTCAAAAGTCGGCGGTAGTAGCTTATGCTAGTCGAGCCCTTACTGATGTGGAATCACGGTATAGTCAGACTGAACGCGAGGCCCTGGCAGTGGTATGGGCCTGTGAGCACTTTGACATGTACGTTAGAGGCGCTCAACATTTTGTCGTTTTCACTGACCACAAACCCTTAGAGCAGATTTGGTTGAAACCCAAACCACCCTTGCGGATCGAGCGTTGGGGACTTCGTCTTCAGCCCGTACAAGTTAAACCATTGTTTATAGACCAGGATCTGACAATCCTGCTGACTATATGTCAAGACATCCTGTTGATGTTCCAAGTAGGTCAAGTGAAGAATACTTGGCTGAACAATATGTGAGTTTCATCGCATCAGAATCATGTCCCAAGGCTATGAGTTTAAATGAAGTTAAACTTGCTACAACTAATGACAAAACACTACAAAAGGCTATAGAGTTCACACGTAATGGGCGTTGGTTTGAAGTTAAACACATTACTGACCCAGATATTGATATCACAGAATTACAAGCCCTTAGGTCTGTCTGTAATGAGCTAGTTGTTCAATCTGACAATGTTTTACTTAGAGACAATCGAATTGTGTTGCCCCATGCTTTACGTGAGAGTGCAATTAAACTGGCACACGAAGGTCATCAAGGAATAACCAAGACTAAGGCTTTCCTACGTTCAAAGGTGTGGTTCCCTGGTTTGAATGATAGAGTGGATGATATGGTCAAAGATTGCCTTGCTTGTCTGTCAACTACTGAGAAACCCAGAAGGTTTGAACCTTTCAAAATGTCTGAGCTACCCTTAGTGTAGATTTTTGCGGCCCTTTGCCGTCTGGTGACTATATTTTTGTTATTACCGATGAGTACAGTCGTTATCCAGTTGTTGAAATTATCAAGTCAGTGTCGGCAAATACTGTTATACCTGTCTTGGATAAAGTGATTTCAAGTTTTGGTATACCAAAGGTTGTCAAGTCGGACAATGGCAGTCCATTCAATTCTGAAAATTTCAGACGCTTTGCGGAGACAACAGGTTTCGTACATCGTAAAATTACGCCATTATGGCCACGTGCTAACTCGCAAGCTGAGTCACTTAACAAACCGCTCATGAAAGTCATTCGTGCTTCCAATATTGATCGATCAAATTGGAAACAGGAAATGTATCGGTTCTTGCGTCAGTATCGCGCTACGCCACACACGTCAACAGGCGTTACACCACACTTCCTTTTGTTTAATCGTGAACCAGGTACAAAGTTGCCACAAGTGAGTGTGAAGCGGTCTGACACACGAACTGATGAATGTGTTCGACAATATGATGAAGCATCTAAAAGTGTTATGAGAAACTATGCAAATAACAAGTCAGCCACATGTAGGTCTACAAAAGACACTGTCAACATAGGTGATACTGTGCTACTAAGAAATGACAAGAAGAAAAACAAACTGACTACGTTGTATGATCATAATCCATACATTGTTGAAAAGAAAAAGGGAAAACATGATTTCTGTAGCTCGATCAGATCCTCTGGAGTCGAATAAATGAGTAACCAGGAACTCTTCATTTTTCAAAAAAGTCAATTCCAACATTCCAGTATACAACGATTCTCCATTGGATGATGAACTAGACATTCCACAGAGTATTTCTACAGATACACCGGAGAAGTCAAGTCGTACATGTACTTCACAAATATTTCCTGACAATAACGTCATGTCATATGATACTAACGTCACATCAACGTCGAGACAAAGGCCTAGTCGTGTGATACATAAACCAAAGAAATTTGAGGACTACATCCTTAAAATCAAGGATGAAATTTGAGGACTACATCCTTAAAATCAAGGAATGATTTGATAACCGAGTGACATATCTTTCATTTATTGAACTTTAAAGCATTTGAAGTGTTTAATTGAGTATCATTCAAATTATGTTTGATTTTGTGTTTATATGAAATCATTTGATCTATAATGACCAAGTGTTAGTGACTTCATATTTGGACATTGTATATCCATATATTTTGTGAACTTAAATATAACTTTATTTGTTTAGTTGTGTATATTTACATTTATACACTATCTTCAAAAAAAGAGGAGAGATGTAATATCCGGAATCCGTTTTGTACCTTTTTGTTATATACCTACCTGTGTAGGGATTTATGGGTAATAAAATAGTTCCAAAACACTAATGGCGTCTCATGTATTCGATGTCATCCCACTCATTTATGGACCGTAACGAGGTCATAACATATGCTACAATCCAACAAAAATACCACTTTCCCTTTATCCGGGGGATATGGTGTAGCCCCTGGCGTCTTTCTCATTTAAATGTGTAAATAAGGAATTGTGACATCAAGAATACAATTTTATGTTTAAATTGCTCAATCTTGGAAAAATTTGAATGTTATAAGGAAATATGGAATGAAACTATTAGATACTCTGAATTTCATGATGTAAGTTTTGGTGTAAGTGACTTAAAAATGACTCCCAATGAATGTTTTGCAAAATCGTTGATTTAATGAAATGTATAGAGTAAATTTACAAAGTTGCATTGATTTTACTTTGTCATGTTGTAAATTTTGTATTTACACCCACCCAGTATATTCAAAATTTACAACATGACACATGCCACTGTACAGGGAAGTTTACTCTCGGGTGTTAATAGTCACTATTTTCATGGTATTATTAAATCTGTGAATCTAAGAAACATTGAATATATATATATATATACAAAATATAGATTTACACTAAAGGTGCATTTAGCTGTGTATACCAAAAATATTGTTTCAATGTTTTTCTGCCTTTACTGGTTGTACTTGATGTACACATAAGAGCTATACACAGGCATAAAAATCCAGTGTGGTATTCATTTACAAACAGTATTAGTTTGAATGAATCAAGTGCCAAGCCTGGCTTTCTCAAGCAATATTCACAAAATGTATAGGACTATCTTTGCCTGTGTATGTCTCTTTTGTGTTGTTGCACATCAATGTAAGTAGTAAAAAATTGAAAAAAACACATATAATGCCCCTTTAAGGAAACTTTTTACAGAAACTGATGCTATTTGAAACCTCAATTAAAATTATGTTATTTTATCATAAATATTTTTGTCTAAACTTAATAGAAAGTACTTGAGTGTCACACTTGAGGTTTGCTTTAAAGCATCCGTTACACACAACAAGTAAAATATCAATTATTTTGAAGTGTGTTATGTGTGTGCAGGCAGACTTAACCAGGATTTTTTTTCCTGTTTGTATTTGAAGAACATATATTTTAAATATGTCTTATGGACTGATTTATAAATTTTTATTATCTCCTTGATCACCATAGTAGATATGTCATTAATATAACCACATTTTATGTGTACTTAGATTGACACAGGCATAAAAATTCTGAAATCCCGGTATATTTTGTTAAAATTGCTTGAGAGTCCCAGTTTGGCACTTCTTCACTTGCAAAACAACCTTACTATTTGTATATGCATATCACACTGAACCTGTCCTTATTTTAACAAAATGTATACCATAGGAATTAAATTTTTTTTTATGCTTGTGTATAGCTCTTATTTGTTATTGTACATCAAGCACATTGGTAAAAATAGAAAAGAAATCAAAACAATTTTTGTTAATACCCTTTTATATGTGTTAGAGTTCAGGTTACAAGTTAGAATTATTAATCTTGTTGTGTATTTTTATTTTTTTTATATAAATAGGACAAGGTATGGTTTACATTAAATTTACCTTCGTAATGTCTACACTGTAACAAAATTAAACAATTCCTACATTTTTGAAACCTTCATAGTCATTTGACCAAGGTAGAGGTAATCTCTCTCTCTCTCTCTCTCTCTCTCTCTCTCGTCATATTTTACCTTCTAACTCTAGATTTGTCAGCAATGTAGAAAAGACGCTATGTAAACCAATAAACAAATATGTATCCTTTATAAAAGAGTTGCATACAGTCACTTTGTATCTAGACTCAAACTGTATTTAAAGGTCATTCAAGGGAACATTCAAAATTAGCCGTTATGGAAAGTAGCCTTTATAAAGAGGTTTATTCATTATAAAGAATGAACAAAAGATGGTTGAATGAGCTTGATAACTTTTAATGCAAGTTGAAGCAGTCGCCTCTGATCTTGTCATTGAGTTTATTAGATACTTTGATAGGAAAGCCTCTGATCTCGTCGTTGAGTTATACAGTTCCCGACTACATGTACTTACATTCAGTTTGTTACATTTATGCCATTTGGGAAATGCTTTGTGACAATGAAATAAAAGAGAAAAAGGAAAGTCCTGAATGATGGCAATAAATGTTATTTAATCTACCTATAAATAAGCCAACATTTTTCTAAATTGTAAAGTCGTTTCTATTGGTGACCCTGATAATTTTGATAATACTATCAGCATTCCATATCGCATGTTTTAACTTCCTGGTTAAACAGGTTTGTAGCATAAATATCCACTTAAAAACCATGTTTTATCAGAGTAAACATTAATCTTGAAGTTATTCAGTTTAATCAAGTTTTAACTTAACGATAACACTACGGTATAAATGTGTTTGGTATATAATATTAGATTTTGAACTTGCACTCAAATTTGAAATACTGTATTGGTGGTGATTGATGTTTTTGTATAAATGTATGTATATTGAATTTACAATATCTTAAACGTATTTAAAATGGATCTTGACAACAGTTTGCTTTCTTTAACTCATAACCCCTGAAAGATAATGGACTCTTCTGTAATTCAATGACTTAAACCAGTTCATATGTGTCTTTAGGGTTGAATGAGTTAAGGAGACCAGGAACAGAGCACAACATTACTGAACGATACTAATATGTTGACTGACTTAAATATTTCTTTATATACTCTTTGTATGAAATCCATCCACAATTTGAAAATCAACACTCGGTTCTCTAACTTTCTATGGACATATGTTCAAACTTCTACAACCTTCTAGAGTGTGTAGATTCCTGGGGACTTAGATCTATATGTGTTGTTACAATCTTGAGTCTTTATGTTTAGATCATTTCAATACCTAGGCCAAATTTCTGCCCCGATTTTAAGTTACGTTTGGCCTAATCAGTACCATGTCATGGTGCGAAATTGAAACAAAAAGTGATTGAAAAGTGATAAGTAATGATGTGGAAGCCTTAAACATTATATGAAGTCGACTAGTTTTAAGAATTTATTAAAATGTTTCCGTGGTTATAACACCACACTTTAAACCAAAAAGTCCCTCACCTCTAGCCAGCGGAGGTTCGAATCCCATTCCAGCCTAAAGCTGCTTTTCCACGCGGCGGACGCGGGCGACCCTTTTCCACGGCGAGGGTGAAAATATGCGTTTGCCGTCGAGACATAGGACATACTTTCTATGAAAATATTGTTTATATACGGGGTGTGTTGGTAATGACAAAAATCGAATCATATGTTTAATATCTTGGTCCTTCAGTTCCATTTTTCGGTTATACTCAGCAAGGCATTTACTATCATATTAGCATCGAGTGGTTGGGGATGCCAAAATCATAAATGAAAGGCTTGTGACGAACCAATTCAATTAGTTCTTCATAAGCTTTATATATCGCTGATGTCATGTAGTAGTGGTACAAAATTGTAATGTTTGCCACTTTGATATTAAATTCACTTCAAATTAGATGTCACAGTTGATCACACTCTGGTCGGAGAATGATCTATATATAACAACATTTAGAGTATTAAAAGAACTTTATATAGTAGGTATTTGACAGGTTCATGGGATGTAGAGATACTATAAACATTATACCAAAGTATAATGCTCAAGACAATCGTTTCTGTCAATTAGACTTCATCGGTTAAATTCCAATTTAAAATATTTTCTAAAGAGAAAACGGTGTTATACAAGGCCAAATAATAAATCTATCATGTTCCCACTATTTGATTTACCAGCGGTTTTACCAAGAGTGGAACCATGATCATTTATCATGTTCCCACTTTTTGGTAAAAAAACCTTGATAAATCAAAAAGTGGGAACATGATAGATCTAAATGCATAACAAAATTCGCCTATGAGTAACCACTGTAGAAAGATGAATATCTTAGCTTTTGAAGAATTTAGAATTTAGTTGATGTTATCAGTGACAAAATATTACTTATGTATAAGAGTACCGAAATACCAGGTACTAGGTCTATGTATTCCCCCATGGGACTCAAACGGTCCACCAGCAGTGGCAACGACGGTTAGGGTTTTAAATATTATTAGGAAAAATACCAAAGTGACAATGCCCAAGACGATCGTTTCTGCCAATTAGACTTCATTAGTTGAGCTCCAGTTTAAGTTTATTTTGTTTTTACCTGTAGTGTGTTATCTTAGACTAACTTCCTTTGTTTTTTTAATTTCAGGTTCTCATGCAGAATAAGACGATTGATCCTCAACAGTGCTGTTCTTTTATCGATTACAACAATGTATCCGCGTGCTGCATTCAACCAAGTTGTATGACCACAAACTTCACATGTGACGCCTTGAATGGAAGTTTTAAGACTCTTCAAACAGATGTAAATGATGTGTGTCCAACTGCAGAGGAGACAACGACATACATACAGACTACAGAAAGTGTTGACAATACCAGCAAACCAACAACAACAGTAGAATCTACCCGAACTTTGAACTTTATATGTATGGAGAAATGTCCAGTCGGTTACTATAGAGATGTTGTATCTGATTATTGTATGAAATGTAACCCTGCTTGTGCAGATTGTGTCGGCAGTGGTCTGTCTACAGGCATTTGCGACTGTAAATTCGGAAATAATGGAAGTTACTGCTGTGCTGTAGGATTCAAGTCCGTTGGCAATCAGAATAACACTGAATGCATTTCAACAACAGTGGCCCCCATATCAACTCCTACTGCATTGATTATTGGATCTGTTGTTGGCGGTTTTGTTTTGATAGTGCTTGCGATTGTTGTCGTATATTGTTGTTGTAGTCGGAAAACAACTGATGACAGTGGAGGAACAAAAAGTCGTCCACTCAGTGATTTAGTCAAAGTAAGTGTTCAAAGAAGCAAATATCATGATCGCATATCTAGTGATATTTTGTTTTCAATGTGTATGTCTTTCTGATTGTTAGTGTAATCAAATTCACTTAAATTGGCGGGGCAGGGTAACCATTTGATTATCATACGGGTAATTCTACTCAGTATACAGTTAAGATAATCCTGGCATGAAAAAACTGGATACTTGATGACATGTAGGAACGATTACTCTTACCAGTATTGTGTTGATTTTTATTATGCTTTAAAATTAATTGCTTAAAATCTAAACTCGTCCCGAACAAGAAAGGGTTCTCGAGACTCCACCCGCCAGAGTATATGGATTTTACTATACGTATCTTTAATCTGTTTCATAGAATTTGCACTAAACAAACAGATCTGATATAATGTCTATATGACAATGTTCAAGAAAACGAGGTAACTTCAATATTGGCAGAAACTCAACATGTCTAACGTGACGTCCAGAAAATAATAAAAGTCTGATTCGACATAAACAATAACAAACATCCTCTGTGTAATTCAAATTTGTTCCGTTATCATTTTACACAACGTTTTTTTTAACAAACACATCTTATTATGTCGTCATTTTGAAGTTTGAAGCTACACAAAATAGATTATAGCCCGCCCTAGTATAACTGTAATGCCGTTGAAAGTAACGTAAAACAATAACTAAGTAATATGGTAAACATAATACCATAGTTATAAAAAATTGCAAAAGAATGCCAAACCAAATTTTCAAGACTTTTTGTTGATAAGATTTCATTACTTAGGGTCAAATTAATAAATAGATGTAGATATCGAAACAACACAATCGGTAAAGACGATTCATTAACCACTCTCGAACAACTATCTCAACATTTCATTAAGTGAAACATTAAAACAATGCCAAGAAGGTCATTATAACGACTGTAAAATATGCAAAGTGTTGACATTAAACGCCAAATAGAAGCCAATTTTATACAGATTGATCAAATTATTCCACCATGTTTCCTTTACTAACATAATAATAATCTTTAACGTTCTTTTACATTTTGACTGCTTATCGTAGAGGCTTTTGGACAGCAGTCTGTTGTGAATACCATTCCTTTTTTATATGGATGTTTTCTACTTCTAGACGCGCTCTAGACAACATGACGAGGAAAAAAAGGATGTGCTTGAAGTGTCAGAGGGGACATGCAGCTTCGAACAACCTGGATATCAAAATATAGCTCAAGTGAACCAAGCGAGAGTGGCTCTTCATGCACAAAGACAAGGGGATAACATTTTTAGATATGCTAAAGATCCCACAGAGAAAAAACGAAAGGTACTGATTTCAAGTTCAATGCCATATTTGTTTTGGAAAGGTGGATACAACGCTGATAAGATAGACTGCTATTTATTTAAACAATACCTAAGAAGCTAACATGTCATGTTTTAATAAAAGTTCATTTTCAGTTTAGTATTGCTGTAAACTAGACTTTTGTGCATGTTTCATAGTATTTCTTACAACGATTCGGCAAAACACATCGAGTTAAGAATGGAATTTAAAACATGTAAAAGTGCGGATTTTCAAATATAATCAATTGAGAATTTCAATTTTTCTATCTGTTCTTTCAAATTTTAACATTATATTTTACAGCAGAAAACCACTCGAAAAGATGTATCTTCTTTGTACGTGAATAAAAATACTATAAAACTGCACCAAAACATGGAGGCTAGTAATGAACTTGAAGAAATAAAAGAGTTGCCAGTAGCACCACAGCCACCCAATCAGAAATCCGGTAGAAAGAAATCCATAAAACAAAAATTTAGTAAGACATTTGGTTTTGGAGCAAAGAAATCTGCACCTCCTCAAGAGCCTGCCACAGAACCGGAAGACGATTACTTGCCAATGGAGGATCATCCAAAACATGAACAGGAAGTATATGAACCCATGCATGAAATAAACCAGGATTTAAATGATTACGAAAATCATTCCACTATTTCCAAAGTAAGGACAACTCAAAAGAAGAAAGGAGCAACGCAGGGCATGGATGACACTGGTAGTGTACATGAAGGTCCCACTGAGGAATATGAAAACTTAGAACAAAATCAGTCTACAAACAAAACGGTTAATCAATTTGAAGAACAAGAGGATTACGAAAATTTTCAACCAATCCAAAATTCTTTTCATGATAACCCAGCTTTTAGTCCCGAATATGATTATGATGGACCTCAAGAGGATTACGAAAATTTTCAACACGTGCAAGATTCTTCTCATGATGACCTAAATGTTAGTTCCGAGATTAATGAAAATGGACCTCAAGAGGATTACGAAAATGTTGCTTTTTCAAGTCAGAAACAAGTAGAGGAATCGCCTTATGCAAACTGGAAAAGAAAGTAGCAAAATGTGTTGTTATTGTTAAAAATGTATCATCATTTATTAACTCTCCATACCCTGAGGTCTCATTTAGACTCATCCAAATCAATAGATAATATGGTCTACTGTCACAATTCAGAAGTGAGCAAGTTAATTTGCATGTGAAAGTTTTTCCGTTTTTTTAGATTCAAAATCATACACTCCCAAATTCTGGCAGTGAACTTTACCATTCTTTGAAACGGATGAGTTCAAATGTTACTACAGGGTCAATCAGGTTAATACTTGATGAGATGATATGTGTACTGTTGATATGTTTTCTAAATTTTACTCCATGTTCCCATGTTTTACAAGTTGTTGGAGTAGTCCTTTAAACCCACTGACGAGTTATTGTATATATGTATATAGTGAAAATAAAACACACAAATGTTAAATATAGTATAAGTGGTGCTAATTAGTGGTTCCCCTAAAGGAGACCTCTAATAATGATAAACATAATTAGGGATGAAAGATTTAGTCACTTCAGCAGACATCTGCTTTCAACAACATTTGAAAAATCATATCCATAAATATAATTTTTTTCAAGAAACAGAAAGTTCTAAACTACCTATGGCTTGTCACAAGTCCTTTTATCGTACAACATTCCAATTTGAATTTACAACATTCCAATATAGATTAACAACATTCCAATTTGAATGTACAACTTTCCAATATCGATTTACAACATTCGAGTTTGAATTTACAGCATTCCAATATCGATTTACAACATTCTAATTTGAATTTTCAATTTGAATTTACAACATTCCAGTATCGATTTACAACATTCCAATTTGAATTTACACTTTCTACCAGTGCTTAAGGGTACCTGAACTAGAACTAACTCCCCGAGTTAAAGTTTATTTAAGTAAGAATTCCAAGTTGCGGTACATCATCAGACACTGATTTTGCTGAAGGTTTAGATGCAAGGTGGGTTTGGTGGGTGCCAGAACTGGAGTTATTTATATTGATAGAAATACGCACAAAATACGGTTTCTGTAATAACAATTGGAATATAAAAAAGTAATATCTTATTTTTAAGAATTTGATGTTAAATAGCATAGTAGGTTACTGTACATCTTTGTGATAACATGAATGAGAATGCAGTTTTGCATTGTGTTTTCTCGTGAATTCCAGTTACAAACATATATTCCGGGGAAAAGTTGACAGTTACCATTGATTTTCCCAGTTTGATGGCACTTAGCCAAGTTGAAAATTTCTTTCATGATAAAAAATAAGTGTTTTCAATAGACATGTTGATAAATAAATGAGGAAAACTGACTGGAAGATGCAAATCGCTATAATATTCATGTGTGTGTGTGTGTGTGTGTGTGTGTGCGTGTGTGTAGAAAATTACATAATCTACAATGGACTGAACAATACATCTAATTAGTATACATATATATAACCCTGTTATTCTGAAAACCCTGTTTATTAGAAAGAAAATTTAGTATCCTTCGATTTCAATATTTCTGGATTCGATTGTATATAAATTTTTGTATAAATTGGCGTGTGTGTATATTTGTGTGTGTGTATAGTTGTGTATGTGTGTGTGCACGTGCGTGCGTGTTAAGCAACACAACTTGTTTTCATTTATGTATTTTATGCTGTATATATGGTGCATTATATAACGTATTCCAGTAACAGAACAAGGGAATATTTTTGTTATATCCAGTAAAAGAACAAGGGAATATTTTTGTTATATCCAGTAAAAGAACAAGGGAATATTTTTGTTATATCCAGTAAAAGAACAAGGGAATATTTTTGTTATATGCTGTAACAGAACAAGGGAATATTTTTGTTATATGCTGTAACAGAACAAGGGAATATTTTTGTTATATGCTGTAACAGAACAAGGGAATATTTTTGTTATATGCTGTAACAGAACAAGGGAATATTTTTGTTATATGCTGTAAGGTATTTAATGTATAAGATTCCAGCCGTTAACTACAAAAGAATGTGTATATACTTTATCGTGCCAGTGTTTGATAAAATTGTTTAATAAACCCTTACCTGAATGTAATGTGTAAACATATGGCTTATCATAATTGATCATCGCTTCCTCATGTGTATATATTAGTACATCGGAATGTATTCACGGCTTTTCCATATTTTATATGCAAGATATGACAATGTAGCATGGGGTCAATTTGCTTGTGCAATAGTATGATAAAAAGAATTATTGTACATTTTCATTTTAATGTCGTTTACAAAGGTGTGGTGGCCTCCACGGTAAAGTGATGGGAGTATAGTGCTTAATACCAGTCATCTCTAGTCAGTGCTGGAACCTAAGCTGATTTGGAAGCCACCATATAACTGAAAAATTGTTGAGTGAGATGGAAAACATCACTCAAACAAAAACAACAAACAAACAAACAAACAAAATGTCTGTCGCACATAAATTAATATTAATGACACAAAGATACAAAAAACCTAGTTTTATCCTGTAACTTTGGCCAGGTGTCGTATATCAGTTGCCGATTACACCACACTGTCAAGCTGTATTTGATCAGTGGCAGATGTTAAACATGCGATTTTGCTCGAAACTTGTTTGGTGACGTTTAATCTATTGTTTATTTTTAGAATGACATCATACGTCCTATAACATCTTACGTATTTGTTAAATATTCTTGGTCAAAAGGCGCGGTGCCCATATTGTTTTCACATCATTGAAATTTTGGTATAAATTAATTAAATAGGAATAATAGATTACAGGATAAACAGAATAGATGGCTAGTGTTTTAACGCTTTCGCCGCTAAATGTCTAAATTGAATGTTATTTTCTGTTTGTTTTTACCTGTCTGTTGTGGTTAATAGGGTTGAAAAGGTTAAAATCGCCAGTGTCGTTTTCTTAACCATCATCCAAATACAACCTGTATTTCAAGACACTAACCATCTATTCTCTATAGACATTGACTTTATACTTAAAATGACCTGAACAGACACATGGTATACTGGTACTAAATGTGTAGTAGGGAATACACAAGAACAAGTTACACGTTTGCGTTATGTTTCAGCTGTTCTGCATCTGCACTAAAGATTTATAGTGGAGAAGACTCGAAGGTACATGATCATTTTATATTGAAATTATGCTTAACTCACCAACCCCTGAAAAACAATGCACTCTTCTATAAATCAATGATTTAGACCAGTCCAAATGTGTTTTTAGCGGTGAATGAGTTAAAATGTTCTGCATAGAACAAATAAACAAATCGCAGGAAAAAAATACACACACGTAGACCTATACAAACACTTTATACATTGATTTAGACTTTGATTATCCATTGGTACATATCTATTTTACTTTAACTCATCAACCCCTGAAAAACAATGGACTCTTCTGTAAATCAGTGACTTGGACCAATCCAAATGTGTCTTCAGGGGTGAATGAGATAAAGAGACATTAGCTGTGTTTACCAAAACATGTTCTGATTTTGTCTACTTTTACTTCTTGGACTTGATGTAAAATAACAAATTAAGATCTATACATTGGCATAAACAATCTTATATTCCTATATATTTTGTGAAAATAAGATCATGTTCAGTGTGGTATGCATATACAAATAGTAAGGTTTAAGGTTGAATTAATCATTTGCAAGTGAAAAAATTGCCAAACTTGTTTCTGAAGCAATGTTTATAAAATATATAGGAATTTAAGAATTTTCATGCCTGTGTATATATCTTTATTATTATATGTCAATGTAAGTAGTAAAAACAAGAGATTCAATCGAGAGACAATCTACATACTGATATACTGCTGACATATTTTATGTTGCTAACATTTCTATTTGCTATTGGAGCAGCAATAAACCGTCAATATTCGGTGATATCGGTATATATAACAGAAATGATTATATATACCGCATTATTTTAATGACGTCATTGTTTTACTGTTCAGAATTGTTTTTGTGTATGCGCTTACCTAATACTTCTACATCAGCAACTAATAGCGGAATACCCTATGATCTGATAGTTGATAGTTGTCCAATTACAAATGTATTTATTTATTACAACTTGTTTAAAAGAATTGAAATCCAACATTGTTTCATTTGGACAAGACATTTTGGCACGATGACAATGTAAAACAAAGTTGAGCTTGTTGCCCATTTTTCTTAAATTAACGGTGCTCTTCGAGGTTTTTAGTTTGATCCCATTTATTTGACCAAAGTTCTACATTTTCCATGTTTATTAGAAACAGATTTGAAAAAGAGCAGTTTTTGTTTTGTAAATTTAAAGTGTCTGAAGACAAATTCTTTGAATCCTATTCTTATAGAATACAGCAGTTTGTTTTATGTGTAACTTGCAACCTATGCAATGATTCATCCATATACTTTGTATATATATATATATATATATATCTGCTCACTTCCTATGTCAGATTTGACCAAGGTCCAACTTTTCAGTCCTGTGATGTAGATTTGCTGCGGAAACAGTTAATTAATCAATATCTAATTGTTGGTGTGTATAATGTAATAAGTGCTAAATATGTTCTTTTTTCACAAAATGTTACTTTTAATTCACCATCTGATAAAACAAAGTAATGTTTCAAAGGAGATGGGATAGTAATACGTACAATATTTGGTGGCAACCATCGAAAATGTTTTTTTACTACGTCCGGTCGATTGAGAACAGCTATGGCAAAACTGAAAAATTGCAAACTCTTAAAAGGCTAAAATAGTCATCTTTATAATGTGGTTACTCTTTACCGGATTTGCCTTTACATTAAGGTTTAGTAATTGGCCTTGTATAATTCCTCTTTCTCTTTCGGAACTTCGTATGCATTTTCTATTCCAGCTAAATTGATAAATTTATTTATTCATTTATATATGAATTTATTTGAAGCGACTTCCGCTTCCCGTGTCGGAACTTTGACTAAAATATAAACTTTGCTCAAAACCGAATTCTACTTTGATTCGACTCCATAATCCCCAAGGTAAAATGTTCCTTCAAAGAACACGTCGTCCCGCCAGAGTATGTTTTATGCAAGAATAATTTGTTGTTGTTGTTTATAAAGCACTAAAACATTTTACAGAAAGCCTTGATCCGAATTTAACAGGACCCTAAACATTGTATTTTATTTTGAATAATTATATATCATCTTATTTGAGCAATGGCGTTAACTTATCAACCCCTGTAGTCACATTTAGACTCACCCAAGTCAGTAAGTGGTATGGTCTATTGTCATAATTCAGGGATGGACAAGTTAGTATTATATGTGAAATTATTATAAGATTTGGATTCTAAATCAAGCACTCTTTCATTTTGACAAATGTGACAACAGGGTTCAAAGGTATATCTGTATATATATACTAATGCGTTTCTTCTTATTAAACAGTATTAATGAAATCTGGCATAATTCACCAATTATTATTTATTATTGTCCACCTGTTATATATATATATATATATATATATATATATATATATATATATATATATATATATATATATATATATATATAAAACATTGTTTACAAAGTATCAAACGTACATTGTTTACAAAGTATCAAACGTATTTATTATTGTTTTAGCCAAATGATATTTTGTATATAGATACTTTATTGATATCATTCTATGTAATTTAAATTAAATCCATTATTAAAATGAATAAAGTATTCAGTAAATATTATATCCGAATTCTTAAGTTTTTTGTAAAAAGACATTGTGATTGCGGTTTTCCCAATCACTTGTTAATATCACCTTGTAAGTATTTAATGCTAGAAATCAAAATTAGTGTTTTCATATTGAACAAATATTGACCTCTGAAAATACATCGCTGGGATCAGTTGCCATTGAGGAGTAATCATCCACTGTTTGCCGGTCACACCATCTGCGCGGCCACAGAAAAAAACCCAAATGAAATAAGAGGATGACCATTTGATTTTTATTGGCGGGGGTGGAACTAGGATAAAATTTTAAATAAAAAGACAGGATCATAGCTAATAATAAAAACAGGATAAACAATTGCTCAAAATAAAAAGGCAGGGAGCAACGTCAGGACCAGTTTCAGGAAACGTTTAAAAGCATATTATAAAAGTTACAAATAAAAAAAGCATACAATTTAAAGATTTTTTCACAACCAATATGAGATGGGATTGATCATTCTTGATCTTCATTTAATAATAGATAAAAAAAATAACAAAGTCAAAAAATCAAAATCGAAAATCACAAGTCAATCATTCTTGACTTTCACTTAATAATAGGTAAAAAAATAAATAACAAAGTAAAAAAAATCAAAATCGAAAATCACAAGTCAGTTCTAATGGTACAAAAGTCACAAAAGCATTGGAAGTTCATGATTATTTCGGTATCTTCACTATTCAAAGCACCAATTCTAACTACTGCACTTACCTCGAACATTAATTAACTATGATAAGATTAATTAGAAACTGCACGTGTTGGGATACAGGAATTCCTTTATCTGAAAATCGATTGTAAATACATATCATAAAGTGAATTTGGAGGATTATTGGGGTTAACTAGAAATTTGGTATTTTTATATGAAGAGAAGTAAAGATGAAACACTCAAAATTCTATTAACATGGAATAAATTCGAAATCAACTTTATTACAGAGGATGGTCAGATTTACACGTTTCTGTGTGTGGAAGCTGGAAAATTGCCTCAGGGCTCTTACAATTCAACATCTATTGACTCCCATACATGTACTTTGTTCTTCTGTTTACTGAAAATCAATTCATTGTGGAAATATATCAGTCGAGATATAATTTGATATCTGGAACCTAAATAGTAAACTCTATAGGCTCTGGGCAGCATATACTGGACCATGGGGAACCTGCGTTTTGTGTTTGGAATCTGGAAAATACCTTGTCAAGCTTCCCATATATATATGTTTGAAGGATAAAGAGGGAATGATTTAGTGCCTTGAACTTACAAAATGGCCTGTCATGTCTTGTAAAAATTTTCAAATTTCCAGGGGACCATGCTTTGGACCTCCTAGCATTTAACTCTTATATGAATTATGTTTGCTTACACAACCTTCTTTCGAGATGGATTTTAGTGTGATTTTTTATTTCATTTGAATTCATCTGTGGTCCCATGGAAGATGCTTACTCCTCCACAGCACCTAACCCTACCTCTGTATTTTCAGAGGTCGGAGTGTCCAACTTTCACTTGATTTGTATATTGTCTCCAGAACCTTCTTTCGATATATACTTTGGTATCTGTGATTTTCATTTTGGTACACTGGTGTAGTTTCGTGTCATATAGAAATAGGTGCAGTGAGTAACGTATTCTATAAAAGTTTAAAATTAATATGTATATGTAGTTTCATTTTATGTTACCAAGATCAACCCCATCTCCATCACCCATTCTGCAAAAATGTCTGCATTAGAAAGAACATAAAATGTTTATAATATACTTATACTTAATATCTGCTAATTAGGCTTTATACATTGTTCAAATCAGTTTTATACAGTTATAGGTAACCTCGTCATTGTGGATAAAAAAATCCAGGACAGGATTGAGTAAAAAATAAAAATTAGGTCGGAAATTACAATGCAAAAAAAAAAAATTAATTAATTAAAAAAAAAAAAAAAAAAAAAAACAGGATCAAAATTTGATCCTAACCCCCTAAAAATTAAATGGTTGCTTCCTAAGTGATGAATGAACCTTCGTCAAGATCAGTACAGACTATGGGGCAGACAACTCGACATTTCATTTAGTGAAACATATTGACTGCAAAAATGTCATTGCGCAGAAAATGAAATTTGCGAAATATTGACTTTAAAAGCAACTTCTGATATAATTGTGACAACTTTAAATGTCACGAAGGATAGAGGAATTGGTATTTCCTGTTTCAAATAAGTTTTATTTTTTATTTTTTTTTAAGTTTTCAACAAACAGTGCTTCTTTCACCTCACTCAACAATTCTTCAGTTATATTGTGGCGGCCAGTTTTTAATGGTAGAAATGAAAACCCGGTTAGTGTATCGTTAGGAGACCACCAAACCTTTTGCTTTTTTCAGGTAAAATGGCAATTTTTCTCACAAAGTCAGCTTACGTTCTATCGGACTCTAACCCATCATGATTAGTTTTGGGAAATGTCATGATTTCAATCCAAATTAACCCATCGCCAACTGCCCGACACAGTACCTTTTGGCAAACTTTCTCATTATTACGTCACAATTAAATGGCCCGTCAAAAATTTGTTTCACAATTAAATGAGGTCAAAAAAGCACATGGAGAGCCTTGTGTCAGACATTTGGCAATAGGTCAATACTCTAACCCCTTTTCAGAGAGGACCCAGTTCGTTTCAGATAAGTAATTTTTTATAGCTGGAGATACAATCTTTACAATAATATATTAATACTTATAGCTTGATTAAGATTTTGATTATCCAGAGTATCGTGTATACAATTTACTATCATGGCAGCCACTCATTGCAATCACGGTATTGGTTAGTTTTGGTTTCTGGCTTTATCATGGTTTAAATTTAGTTTTGTTAAGTTTGATGTTATGCGGTAAATTACAGGTTTGCAATTTCACAAATTATCAACATATAAGAAATTGCTGTGAACTCTTGCATAAATTGGGTTTAGTGTATATTTTGTCGACTTTTTATTAATAAATCAAGAGTGTCACAGCCAGTTATTCCTTTGTCTCATTACTGCTGCATCTTAATTGCCATCTTTGCATGCTTTGGACTGCATATAAACCACTGAAACCACACCCAGAGGTAGCTTGATCAGTTTTCCCAAATGGTTTGAAACGATTACTGAAAATTAGAAAACCGAAACTAGTTTTAATCCAAATTCCTTCAATAAACAAAATGTTTACCAAACTATCTTTAACCAGAATCAGTTTATAGAAGATAAAATCACCCCAAATCTTGTGTTATGAGGTAGATTAGTCTCTTCAATTTTTTAAAGTCTGATAAATCAAAATTTATGTTTAAATTTTATTTTATCGGAATGGAATTACGATCATTTTGTAAAAACTCTTGATCTTTAGATCATATCTGGTGCACTGGACTAACAATGAACATGGAAGCATTTTCTTTTACGTTTTTCCATTTGTACAAGAAACTCGTTTGTCAGTCCTGCGGATATTGGAAACACGTACTATTATTTTGAGATAACGTTGACCACAGAACTCGGAGTGCATCTGCCTTTTCTCTACATGTATTCAAAGCGAGATAATCCATATTAGAATCTCTGAATAGTATTCTCTAAAATTTTGAGGGGCTCCGAGGCCAAATGGTTAGAGCATCGCGCTTAAAACTATGAAGACTCTCTCCTCTTGCCAGCGCTGGTTCGATCCCAGTTGAAACCTAAGCTGATTTTGTGGGAAAGTTTGCCAGTGGACTTGCGAAATGTCGGTGGTATCTTACCGGGTTGTCTCTCTATCACTAAAAACTGGCGGCCACAATATTATTAACAATTGTTTAGTATGGCATTAAATTATCAAACAAACAAAAAATATACAACTTTGAAATTGACCAGGCATTTTAAGAAAAAAAACGAGACAATTATTGCCAATGGTCAACGAAGACGTATCCAAATTGACAATGGGTGACATGTCTCTTAAGTAAAAAAAATCTTGAATGTTGTACGTCTTAGGTTCCAGCTATGTGGTAATTGGAAATTTCCGAACTTATCAGTAGATCTACACAGGGAGTCAAATGATTCTTTAAAAGGACATTAGCTGTTTGTTATCAAAATTTTGTTCTTTCTTGTTTTATTATTTAGACTGACGTACAATACTCAAAAAGAGAAACATACAGGCATAAAATTCTTAAACTCTTATATATTTTGTAAAGATTGCTTGAGGAACTCATTGTGGCAATTATCCGTTTGCAAATGATTAATTTAACCTCATTATTTGTGAATGTATACGATATTATACCTGGTTTTAATTTTATGCTTGTGTATATCTCTTATTTGTAATTGTACATCGATCTAAGTAGTAAAAAACGAATTAATATATTTTGGACAATATAGCTAATGCTCCTTTAGATATTCTTGGAATTGCAAGCAAATCGAGCATAGTTGAATCGTAATTAAATATTTTACAGAGACAGAGTTTTTTCACTTTTAGATGAATTTTTTTATTGAGCTTGACATTTTTAAAGGCAATGTCAACATCCGTATTATGGGATTGACACTTTTAACGGCAATGTCAACATCCGTATTATCGGCTTGAAACTTTTAAAGGCTATGTCAATATCCGTATTATGGGCTTGACGCTTTGAAAGGCAATGTCAACATCAGTATTATGGGCTTGACGCTTTGAAAGGCAATGTCAACATCCGTATTATGGGCTTGACACTTTTAACGGCAATGTTAACATCCGTATTATGGGCTTGACACTTTGAAAGGCAATGTCAACATCCGTATTATGGGATTGACACTTTTAACGGCAATGTCAACATCCGTATTATCGGCTTGAAACTTTTAAAGGCAATGTCAACATCCGTATTATCGGCTTGAAACTTTTAAAGGCAATGTCAACATTCATATTATAGTTATGATCGACAACAAATAATCAGCACTGGGAGAGTTTAATTTCATGCGAGCAATATTCTTGATATAATACCAGATACTTTTGTAAATCTGTTTACATTTACTGTTAATTCTCACAGCAAAATACAGTGAAACACATTTATTTAATTTTCACATTAGTTCGCGATTTTAAAAATTTAGCAAATATTTGCATAATGGTTTGTTTTTGTCACGCTATCGTAATGATTTACTTTGCATTCTTTGCATTCAAAGAACTTAACTACTAAAAATAGTTATAAATATATAACTCTATACATATACAATGCATATTCTCAATGTCAATATCACAGTCGTATGGGAGAATGTCAGTCTCTAATTATAAACAAAATTAAACAACAACTTCTTTATCTAAATGGTGTTTTATGCTACACTCAATAACGTTTCAATTAAATGTTGACTCCCAATTTTTAATGTTGGAGAAGAGAACCCGGTTAAAATGTACCCGGATGAAAACCGGGGACCTCCCGAAAGCTTTTAAGGTTACTGGTAAACTCTCTCATCAATTCAACTAAAGTTCCAACGGAACTCAAACTCGAAGTGAAAGGGTATATGGTTCAAAGTAAAAGTATGTAATTGAATCTGCAAGTCTATTAGAATACGACAAATTAGATATAAAAATTGTCTCCGCATGAAAAATAATTGCAAATCCAAAACAGGATAGGCCCAAGTGTCCGAAACTAGTCCGGGTCCCATCCAGCATGCTACACCCGTCGCAAATGTCACTCGGCCACGAAAGTCTCTCAACGAACTACTGAAAACAGCAATGGAAACATACTTTTGTGATGAAAATCATGTAGCCATACCAGGAAGATATATGCCTCTTGGAACAGATATGACTGTAAATATACAAACTAAATTGTCGTGAAATATATGGTATTAATAGTTAGTGGTGATATCACGTGCCTGTAGCAAGATACCTGCAGTGCAAGGTTCAATTTCATGTCAGGTAAAACACGTTTACAGAACCGATTTAAATGCGTGCGATGAATAGGTCTAAATTTGTAAGTGACGTTTTCGCAATAGGAACAGGAAGTGACGTAACATAAATGGAATCAATTTTGGGTAAGGATTATTATTAACTTTATTTATAGTATCAATGCGATGATATGAAAACGTGACATGTACTTAAGACCCACGTGGCAAAACTCTCAGACATATAGATATAGAAACACTCAACGATAAAGGATTGTCAACTGTTGATTTGATGATAAGCATTTAAAAAATGTTTGACCAATGAAAATATGGGGAAGCATATGTCGCAAACGTTTAACTAAACCTTAATTTCGATTTCTATTTTGTAGAATAAGATGAAATATGTACTTGCACTAATAGATTATCTTTACATTTTATCAGATTATTTAAATAGAAACCAAAATTACAGTAGCAATAAACAAAAACAACACAATTACCCCCCCAAAAAAAAAAAAAAACAACAACAACAAAACAAGCAATAGCATCATAATCATCATATGATAATCAATAAAACTTATTGTCATCAATATCTCGATTGTGAGTGCTCAATATGTTATTTTTTATTAGCTGTGATTACCTAAAATACTATTACAATTTTATTTCTACTGTTACTATGTGTAGGCCTACTTGATGTATTACAATTTTATTTCTACTGTTACTATGTGTAGGCCTACTTGATGTATTACAATTTTATTTCTACTGTTACTATGTGTAGGCCTACTTGATGTATTACAATTTTATTTCTACTGTTACTATGTGTAGGCCTACTTGATGTACAATTTTATTTCTACTGTTACTATGTGTAGGCCTACTTGATGTACAATAACAAGCAAGAGTATACACAACAATATCAAATCTTATATCAATATAAATTTTGTGAAAATAAGGTCAGGTCTAGTGTGATATTCATATACAAACAGTAAGATTGAGTTAATCAATTGCAGGTGAAAAAGTGGGTTATTCAAGCAGTTTTCACAACATGTATAGGAATTTAATTTTTGTTTATTTGAGTATATATCTCTCTTGATATTGTATCTCAATGTAAGCAGTCAAAAAGGAATGATTAAAACAACAGTTAATGTCCTTTAAGGAAGATACATCCAAACGGACACATGTGTATGTACGAGTGTTTATATAATTAGCATATTTCATTAGCGTCATTAACAATATCAGTTCCAGTCATTTTTACTTGGCAAAAATATAAAAAGTATACTCTATGTCTCTCTGTTTCTTTTTGTTTCTATCTTTATTCTCTCTCTGTTCTTATCTCTCCCTCTCTGTCTGATTACACGAGTAGAATATTATTGCCTTTTTCACAAATGAAAATCATCTACTACTCTAGCTCGAATCGAATCTGACAAATACCAATATAAAAATGAAGTAAGAAAAATATAAATATACTTCCTTTTAAGATCTTTTGAAAGGATATATATATATATATATATATATATATATATATATATATATATATATATATATATATATATATGTGTGTGTGTGTGTGTGTGTGTGTGTGTGTGTGTGTGTGTGTGTGTCAGTACTTTCTGACGTCAGTTCAATCGAAATGCATGGGAAATGCGTGTGAGCAAATTGACACTAACGTCGTCGAAAAATTCAAATATAGTCAAGGTCATTGCGATAGTCTTAAGATAGTTTATATTAGCATTTCAACACTTTGTGTCTCAGAATTATGGTCTAATCCTAAGTTAGGACCCGATGAGGAGGAGTAAGCTTCCCTTGTCGACCGATTTGTAAATTGTTGACTGCATATGAGTAAATTAATTAACTCGTCCTTGTTATCCACAGACGGTAGGACGGTAAACATTGATATGATAAGTGTTCACAGTCCCCTAACTGTGTGGAACGTTTTTGCTTTGTAGTCGCAGCGTGTGTTAACGACCAATAGGGGATGCTTAATCCTCCACGATACCTGATTCCACCTTCAGCAGAGGTCTGCATAGGTCCACTTTTCACGAGATTTGTAAATTGTATCCTGGACATCCTGAAGGTTAACATTTTGGTATAATTCTTAATCTCTTGACATCATTTACGGGTGGCAAATTTAGAGGACTGAAGTTATCATGAGTAGGTCTATTGGAACAGTAACAGCAACCGCATCTGTTTATTAATATACATTCTTTTTATATGACTGCCCCGCCCGTCCTTCAACACTGAATCACTGAATCATGCAACTCAACAATAAGATGACAGCTCTTTACCTCTGAATGGTAAGATCTTTCCAACTGTCTAAGACTAGTCTATTATGGTCTGCAATGCTTAAAGGAACCCTGGGTTAATGTTTTTACACCACCCTCAACAATTTTTAGATACATGCTGATGGCCAGTTTTCAATTATTGGAGGAGGGAATTCGCTTACAGGCCTTCTGCAATTAAACTTACAAAGTCAGCCTGGGTTGTAGCGAAAGTCAGCCTGGGTTGTAGCGAAAGTCAGCCTGGGTTCCAGCGAAAGTCAGCCTGGGTTCTAGCGAAAGTCAGCCTGGGTTCTAGCAGGGCTGACCAGAGGTAAGAAACTTTAATGCTTTCAGCATTCCGATTTCAATAACAAATAGCTTCTCTAATAGTCTTTCCATTCATTCATGCGGATGATCAAGGGAATCAGACTTTTTGAAGGAATTACCACAACATAACAACATACCTGAGAAGGACCACATATTATTTCATTGCCAATTCATTAGCAAATTTAGAATGATACCAGTTAATACCAGATTACTACATAGAGCCTACTATGAATAAGATATCTGGTGGAACGCGAACTTTCCAATTCCAAACATATACTACCGGAGTAAGAAATTCTCTGTGGAAAGAGGAAGAAGTACCAATAGATAACCGAACTTCAAAGTCCATTTGATCACGACAAATCATATATACAAAGGGTCTCAACATAAAGAACAATTGCGAATCCCCAATGGAATAGGACCAGGTGTTGGGAAGGAGCCAGTGTCCTCTGCTGGCATGCCACACCCGTTGCAAATGATACATGGAAACCTCTCGAGTTCGGTGAAAAGGTCAAGTTAGGAAAGTGAGACAAATAACTATGTTGTATAAAACACGTACAATATCAACTCTTCCAGCTTTTTCTTTCCGTATGCAATACTTTAGGTTAGTGTTTTTTTCTGTATAGATAATTATCATAAACATAATACCGAATTTATACATGTAGTTCTACCACAAAAGGTAAAAAACAAATGCCCAAGACGCTAAATCGCTTCCGTCAATAAGAACTTTAAGGGGCATTAGCTGTGGGTTTTTTTCAAACATTTAAACATTGAATAGCAAGTTAGTAACTCTTAAGTTAGTAAGTCTTATTACATTTGTATTTTTATATGAATACCACACTGGGCCTGACCTTATATTCACAAAATATACAGGAATATAGGAGTTTTTGTACCTGTGTATTACTCTTATTTGTAATTGTACGTAAAAGAAGAGAAAATCGAAATATTTTCTTTTGTTAACACGGTTCCAGAAGAAAAAAGTTATATGGGGCAAAGCTAAATATGAAGACAATAGCTGGTTGTCAGTTGAGCATTCTGTGATGAATGTCAGTACTTAGTGTACAAACGTACCTATTATAACATATTGCTCTCGCAGAATGACCGACATACTCACTAAGTCCTTGACACCAAGATAACAGTTCCAGTATTAATATGTAGACATATAACACTGATTAATATTACTGTACTGCACTCATAAATGGCTGTGTTAACTTTGATAATTCTGTTCTTAAGTATTATTCCCGATATTGGTGAGTTTATGTTTTATTTCGGATTTATTTTTGGTTGGATTTAAACAACTACAAATATCATGTGGTTCGAGTCGTATATTTCATGTCTTTGACCTATTTTGTACTTGTCGTCCTCCTCATGGTTGGCTCAGTTAATCAGAACATTCGTTACGCAAATGGAATGTCCTGCCAACAATTTCTAGTACCAGGTTATGCCTGTATGTATACGTTTGTATACAAAGCGGTGACGAATGTATGACACAAGTAGTAAAGTCATGGGTATTTCAGATGAAACAAAAAATTAGAGTTCCGTTCCAAGACTGTCGCTAAAGAAGCCAAATACATCCAAAGCGGGTTTAGTCACTTGTCACTTAGTGTTATTGAACAAATTTGGACAGAGTTTTATGCTACAGCAATGTGAATGCCTTTTTGGAGATTTTTAGGCGGTTGTGTCCAAATTTTCCTTGTATCGACAATTACTCTGTGTGTGTGTGTGTGTGTGTGTGTGTGTGTGTGTGTGTGTGTGTGTTACTTGATAAGTAGATAGATCAGGTCAATTGAAATGCTGCCATCTATCTTCTGCATGGTTTTATACATGTCTATAGAACCAAAAGTGTCTTGAACACTAGCTTGATGTGCATTAATGGCGATATAATTATTCAGTGTATAAAAATAATAGAGGTTATTGACATTCTGAGGTATAGTTAAAAAGATACGACAATGGTTGAAGTGTATTCACCAAAACAGATTATTGAGCATGCTTTCTGTTACAAGAAAATCTCCGTAACATATATTTGAAGTCAAGATAACATATTTCTAATGATACCGTAAGTAGAAATATAATCACTGCTGGTGGACATTTTGTTTCCGAGGATACTTGTCGCTCGGTACATACATTCCATGAATATACGAATACTAATTTGCATACTTGATGACATAGGGCCCAGCATAAAATGGTGTCCTTCTGTCAACTCCGACTTGTAGAAATTGTTTGGTGCTCCTCGGGTTGTCCTCAGCGACATAACAAACTTGTCAGTTGTACAGTCTACAGATGACCAATTCTGGTACAGACATAATGATGCTTATGTGCCCACAAAACATTGTCACATTCGACTTGACGACATTTTTCACAGTTCATTTTCAGATAATATACCATCTATTTCAAAATTTTCTGTCAAAAACTGTAAAGTATGTAATACATGTATACTTATAACTGATCCGGGATTCACTAGCAATCTGACAAATAAGCATTACAATACCAGAAGCTGGGATCATCTGGATTGTAAATCATCAAAGGTTCTTTACGGAATCGAGTGTACCTTGTGTGGATTAATTTATGTTGGCAATAGAAAGAGGCCCTTAAATTAAAGAGTATCTGGTCATCGATTTGAGGTTAAAACTGAAGGTAACCAGATACTCTCCAGGCATCGTTCATACAACAGACCCTACATACATGATGTCACTTTATCATCTCTGTAACTACATGATGTCACTTTATCATCTCTGTAACCTTGTGTTAACAAAAGCATTGGATCTTCATCACATATGCAGCAACTTTTATTCTATTCCTTTTAGATTTCTTAATGAACTTTTTCAGGAATCAAGAATGAACCCCAAAATGGATTCTTCAACCCCGGAATACACACTGAACAACATTACAATGGGCATTGCTTATCACAGACTGTTCAAGTCTACACGCGTTACTAGCGATAAATGTTCTGAACAGACACGTCTTTTCCTTAAACCTAAATATACAAATAAACGTATAGACGCTTTAAACATTAGCAATGTTCTTAATCACATAAAAAGTTCAGTCCTGTGTTCAGCCATATTTAATCAGAAGACCACGCCTTGCATTTCATATAGCTATACATCCAGCATCGCATCCAAGCTATTCAATTACAAACGGGTTTTGCAGTGCCTAGACATCAACCATCTTCTACATAACACCGTCACGTGTTCATGTGCATCATTTCCCTTCACATATAATCCTATCTAGCTTGTTATCACCGGCGAAGTTTCTATTGTTGAAAATGAAAACCCCCAGAATCTTATTTTAAGATACCGCGAAGCCCGTTCCTTTAATTAGTGACAGAATTTCAGTTTTATTATGAATTCTGTCAGACGATGGGCCAAACATGAAGACGTGGAACCAGACACTTACGGTGGTTAATAACATATTGTATTCGGAAACTTAAAGGAACAATGAAAACACGTTATCCGTCTGTATTTAGTGATCCAGAAGTGGTAACCGAGCTAGATAGATTACATGACCAATATGTACTGGTCCGAGCAGACAAAGCCTCGAATAATATAGTTTTTATTTGTAAGGCACATCACTATAATTCTTTATTGGAAGAACTAGGGTTTAATACGAATTCTGGTATAAATACATACACACGTAGCCCACTTTCAAAGGATGACATCTTTCAAAATCACGTGTCCGTATTACGTTCTTTTGATGTACCTACAACCGATACTGATTTTGAGCTACCATATTTATATTGGATACCCAAACTTCACAAAAGCCCATGTAAGCAGAGGTACATAGCAGGATCCAGTAATTATTCCACAAAACCTTTATCTTTACTCCTTAAAAGGATACTGACAGCCATTCAGGAGAAATTTCAGCAATACTGTACAGTTGCTTATTTCAGAAGCGGTGTAAATCAGATGTGGATACTTAAAAGTTCTAAATACTTTTAGAAAATTTGAAGGCACACAATTTTTCTCAGCTTCACAGTATCAAAACAAATTATTTCTCTACTCTTTACACAACAATTCCACATAATAAGATTAATAGAAAGACTTTTAGACAAAACAAGTGGTACCCGGAAATTTAAAAATCTAGTGGATGGTTATCATGATACTTATTTTGTCAAACACCACTCTGATTCCACACATAAATACACTGAAGGTGATATAAAAAAATGCTAGAATTTCTAATAGACATTATATTTGTAATGTTCGGGAACATGGTCTTTCAACAAACTGTCTGCATTCCTATGGGAATGATTTGTGCCCCTTTATTTGCTGACCTATTCCTTTATCCATACGAAGCAGACTTCATTCAAAAACTACTGAATCAAAAGAAGAAAATATTAGCGGTGTCCTTTAATCTGACATTTAGATATATCGACGACGTTTTGTCAATTAATAATGACAATTTTCATACATATGTCAATGCAATATACCCCAGCGAACTAAAAATTGAAGATACAACAGAACTAAACACACACGCTTCATACTTAGACATTTAACTTACTATAGACACAGACGTGAAATTAACAACTAAGCAATAGGACAAACGCGACGGTTTCGGCTTGCTCATCGTAAAATTTCCACATTTAAGTAGTAATATCCTACAATCACCCGCATATGTAGCATATATTTCACAAATGATCCGATATGCCAAGGTGTGTTCAACATATGAACATTTCATATACAGAGGTAAACTACCCACTGACAAATTATTTACATTTGGGATATCGAAAATCGGGTTTGACGTCAACGTTCCGCAAATTTTACAGTCGGTATAATAGACTTGTTTGCGTTTACTCTCTATGTGAAATGTTGAGTATCCTGTTCGATGACGTATGTACCAATTTTGATGAGCATTCGTCCCTCGCGTATTTTATTTTATTTTGACTGTGGACTCACGGCGGGTGTGACCGGTCAACAGGGGATGCTTATCAACCAGGTCTCCTGAACCCACTTCTTGATTTCATGAGGTCCGTGTTTGTCCATTTTTCACCAGATCTGTTCCTTTATCCTGGACATCCAAATGATTTATACTTTGGTATTTGAGACTTTTTACACATCAAGCTAAATAATATTATTAAATACATGTAGCTAAATGATATAATAGAATATATCAAGCTAAATAATATTGTTAAATATATCAGGCTAAACTAACATTATAGATTATATCAAGCTAATTAATATTATTAAATACATGTAGCTAAATGATATAATAGAATATATCAAGCTAAATAATATTGTTAAATATATCAGGCTAAAATAACATTATAGATTATATCAAGCTAAATAATATTATTGAATATATCAGGCTAAATAATACTATAGAATATATGTATATAAATAATATTATTAAGTATATCAAACTAAATAATATTATAGAATATATCAAGCTTAATGATATTATAGAATACATCTAGCTAAATAATATTATTAAATATATCAGCCTAAATAATATTATTAAATATACCAAACTAAATAATATTATAGAATATATCAAGCTTAATAATATTATTGAATATATCAAGCTAAATGATATTATAGAATACATCTAGCTAAATAATATTATTAAATATATCAGGCTAAATAATATTATTAAATATATCAAACTAAATAATATTATAGAATATATCAGGCTAGATGATATTATAGAATATATCTAGCTAAATAATATTATTAAATATATCAGCCTAAATAATATTATTAAATATATCAAACTAAATGATATTATAGAATATATCAAGCTTAATAATTATTGAATATAATACGCTAAATAGTAGCATAGAATATATCTAGCTAAATAATATTATTGAATGTAATAAGTTAAATAATATTATTAAATATGTCTAGCTAAATTATAATATTGAATATATCAAGCTAAATTATATTATTGAATATATGTAGCTAAATAATATTATAGTATATACCAATCTAAATAGTATTATTGAATATATCAATCTATTGATCAAGCCAACTAGCTTTTTACAACATCGAATTTAGTTATTTATCAATCAACTGGATATTTTCGATTTTATCAATCAAACCGAACGTTTTAACTTTATCAATCCAACTGGCTTTATTGGCTATATCTGTCTGTTAAAAACGACAAATTTTCTCCTGGGATGTCTTTTGTATCATTCACACAGTTTTATACGTGTGTTAAACTCAAGCTAAGAACGTCATCAATTTTTCATTTGTTATTTTTTTTTTTAGAATCGGCTACAGACCAATGCAAATATCACCCAGACTGCGACTCTCACATACATTGTGTTCATAACAGTTACCATATGTGCATTAATGGAGTGTGTTCTTGCATGCACGGTATGGATTTTCTTCAAAGTTGTCTTTGTTTCAATTTTTATTTTCCATTATTCTATATTACACCGTCGTTCGATCAATTTGAAAGCGTCGCTTTTACATTCTAAACTTTGCAAGTTTCTTGAGTTTAGTATATACATGTGTATATATATAATTTAAATTTGAATGTTATTTTATGCCACACATATCAATTTGTCAAACTTTCCCACAAAATCAACTTAGGCTTCACGTGACTTGAACCCGCACTGACTGAGGATGAGAGACGTCATGGCCACTGTACAGTGGAACCTCGCTACTTAGACCACCTAACTGACTGACTAAAAGTGGTCTGACTTGTGAGGTGATACAGTGGAACACCTGGCTATTAAGACCATATATATATATATATATATATATATATATATATATATATATATATATATATATATATATATATATATATATATATATATATATATATATATATATATATATATATACACGGACATTAACTGTGGTTTTTAATCCATTCCTTTTTTACTTCTTAGATTGTTATACAAAAAGTAAAAGGTTATATACACAGGCATGACAATTCTTAAATATTTTATGAAAATTGTTCGAAAATTCCAGTTTGACATTTTTTCACTTGCATCTGATTAATTAAACCTTACTATTTGTATATGCATACCACACTGAACCTTACCTTATTTTCATAAAATATATAGGAATATAAGATTTTTATGCCTTTTGTATAGCTCTTATTTGTTATTGTACATCAAGTACAAATAGTAACAGTTCATATATATATATATAATGTATATATATATATATATATATATATATATATATATATATATATATATATAATATATATATATATATATATATATATATATATATATATATTTGTAAACACAACTAGTGCCCCTTTAACATAATATCTAATTACATCTTATTGACATAAGGTTGCAACGGACATCAACACTGTATCGATTTCTATCATGGATGTGAATATAACGAAATCGTGTCACCTGATCATCATGAATGCCACCATCAATGCCGGTGTCCGGTAAGTTTATTTGAAATATATTTGTTATGAAAATCACGAATTGCAATAGGTTGTTTCTAAATTTTGGACATAACAAAAAGTGAAAATGTCAGAAAATTGGAATTTCTTGATTAAGTTTAATTCAAGCTTTAATATGCATTTTGGACAAGGTGGTTATAAACAGCATGACTTACAAATTTCTATTGTAAGTAGTGTTTAATGTTATTCTATATCGTCGTAAGACCACGATCCGGAATAGCTATGCTTTTTCCTATCCGAAATCACTCGTAGTTTATGAATTGTATAAGGAATAGGTGTTGTCAAATTTATCTAATCACAGTAGTTGTGATCGGAAACGGAAGTTATCGCATAGTCTGTTGATCCATTACAATTCTGATTTTTTTAAAAGCGTCGATCTGATTGGTTGACGAATATGAGCACCGTTTACTCGCATCGACTGAGGTTTCATTGATAATAAAAAATATGTACGAGAGATTTTGGCCGCATGACGCCACGGGTAGGAAAGAGCATAGTTTTATGACGATGGGAAACATTATTACAATTATTATAAAAATCAGCACTCTTCTTGTACTTCTCATCAGATTATATCTAAAATTATTGTTGTTACTGTTGTTGTTGATACTGTTCTTTGAATTGTTGTTATACAAAAACAATTTAATTCTATTTAAGCATTCTGTTTTATTCTTTTCTATTGGACACTTACACTTCACGTGACCAAATTGTTTTCTATCATTACTCAGTAACAGAAAAATAACGGATTGAGTGACGCTGGCGTTGAGTAACGTTATATTATGTTGATGAACGGACATAAAACGAAAACTCCGTTAGACGTTATAGCCGTTTTTGCTTTACCACACAGAAGCGACATATCAATTTAAAAATTTCAAATTTATTTATTTTACAACGACTATCAATCTGGATTAAACAACTCATGTAAATGTCTCTCGTTGGCTCTGATTTTGGCGTTACGAGTGCTTGCTGTGGGAGGAAACCGGAGAACCCGGGGCAAACCCACGTGTCCGACCTGGTGACTGCCATCCAAAACACTTTATTTTTCATTTAGATTTATGAAAATGTTGGTTGAATTAAATTATAAAGTTTGTTGTTATTTTTTTTTCTATCATCGAGGTATGCAAAACAAGACCAATGTGCACTCATAAATAAAAACAATCATACATGGAAGTTTGGTGAAACATGTAATAAATATTTCAAAATGTTTTACAGGTGAGCAGATGTAATACACAGTCGGATTGTTCCAAATACACCTGTTCCAAGGGAGGCTCTATCCAGTGTCAGGGGGGATATTGTCACTGCATGGTATTGTATCTTGACTTATTCGATATAAAATACATTGTCAATCTTCTTAATATTTCTAAGATATACATGTCATTATCTCCAATGACCCGTGGTAAGGATTAAAGGTTTAACTTTGTATTCCAAGATAGTATAGATTTCACATACTATCCTATGGTGGTCATTATACCATGAGGTATGTCAACTCAACATTTCACTTAGTGAAACAGAGTAAACGCAAACAAGACTATTATACCGACCATAAAACCTGAATAACGTTGACATCAAACGCGGTTTTTGATATCTCTGTGTCAATAATTTGTCAGTGAGGAGTTTACCTCTGTATATGAAATGTTCATATGTCGAACTCGCCCTGGCATATCGAATCATTTGTGAAATATAAACTCCATATGCGGGTGACTGAGGGGTGTTACTACTTAAATGTGGAAAATTTACGATGGAAAACCCGAAACCGTCGCGTTTGTCCTATAGCTTAGTTGCTAATTTCCCGTCTGTGTCTATAGTAAGTAAAATGTCCAAGTATGTGTGCCTGATTCTGTTCTATCTTTAATTTCTAGTTCGCTGGGATATATTGCATGCAAATTGTCATTATTAACTGACAAAACGTCGTGGATATATCTGAATGTCAAATTAAAGGACACCGCTAGCCTTTTCTTCTTTGATTCAGCAGTTTTTGAACGAAGTCTGCAGATCAGTGGCACCAGTAACATCAATGATTGGGGAAGGGGCTGGGCTTGGATAGTTTATGCTTATTTCAAATATAAAACGTTAGGAACATTTTTCTATTTCGCTATACTTTTCATTTTTAAAAACACACTTTTTGTAGGGAAAAACCTACTAAATTTCAATACCCAACTTCCGATTTGGGACGCGATATGTTGCGAATGAAGATCATATTCATGATTGTTCTTAATAAGACCGGTGGGAAGACGGCTACGTGCGTCTTAGCGACCTACCTTATACACAGTATAGATAACCTTCGATACAGTATGAACGAAACTTTTATTACGGTGTCACGATTATAATAGTTATCTCAAAAGAACTTTATATATTCTATTTATTCCTTGAATAAAAAATGTAAATTGTCATTCGTTGAGTGCGAAGTAAAACTGAAGAAGTACCAATCAATAATCAAAAACTAAAGTCCATTATAACACGACGAATTAGATGTCCAAATGGTCTCAACATGAAGAACAATTACGAATCCCAAACAGGATAAGACCAGGTGTCCGGAAGAAGTCAGTGTCTTCTGCTGGCATGCCACACCCGTCGCAAATGTTCCATGGAAACCTTTCTAGGTCGACGAACGGGTCAAATTCGGTAAAAAGGTCAAGTTTGGTGATGAGGTCATGTTCGGTGAAAAGCATAATTGGTGAAACGGAGTTACTGTCTGTGGCCATGATCCAGAATACTATCTAATATCTCTGAGATGGGGACTTCATAATGTTTAACAAGATCCCCGCATCGACCATAAAACTTTTTAAACGACGACTCCAAGCGTTCAACAACGTAACCTTGTATAAGTAGTTTATTGGCAATTACTTATAAGGTAGCTCTGTTTCGTATTTTTTCCGTGGTGTTGACCAAAATCCGTCTAAGAGTAACCACTGTAAAAAGTATACGATTATCAGCTGGTACCGAGACACCGGGTACTAGGTTTATGTATACCCTCGGGGACTCAAACGGTCCACCAGCAGTGGTAACGACCTAGCGGTTATAAATATTATATCTTATTTGTCGCATTCTAATGGACTTGGAGTTTCGAATATCCAGTGGTACTTCTTCTTATTACTTTTTCTTTAAACAGAAGTAATACCAGGAATCAAACTATCAAATATACTGTGTTTACAGAAGACAAATATCATATAGTGATTATACAAATAAAATAGACCAAGGTTATGTGTCAACCATAGTATTTTGTATCAAATAATGATTATTATAGTAATATCATATCTACTATTAATACTACACTACTTGCTACTACCACCACCATCACTACTACTACTATTACAACTACTACTGTTACCACCACCACTACTACTAATACTGTTACCACCACCATCACCACTACTACTATTACAACTACTACTGTTACCACCACCACTACTACTAATACTGTTACCACCACCATCACCACTACTACTATTATAACTACTAATACTATTACAATTACTACTGTTACCACCACCACTACTACTAATACTGTTACCACCACCATCACCACTACTACTATTACAACTACTACTGTTACCACCACCACTACTACTAATACTGTTACCACCACCATCACCACTACTACTATTATAACTACTAATACTATTACAACTACTACTGTTACCACCACCACTACTACTAATACTGTTACCACCACCATCACCACTACTACTATTACAACTACTACTGTTACCACCACCACTACTACTAATACTGTTTACCACCACCATCACCACTACTACTATTATAACTACTAATACTATTACAACTACTACTGTTACCACCACCACTACTACTAATACTGTTACCCATCACCACCATCACCACTACTACTATTACAACTACTACTGTTACCACCACCACTACTACTAATACTGTTACCACCACCATCACCACTACTACTATTATTACTACTAATACTAATACAACTACTACTGTTACCACCACCACTACCACTATTACTACCACCACTACTACCACTACCACCACCATCATCACAACTACTATTACTACTACTATTACTACTACTACTACTACTACTAAAACTATTGCTTCTGTTACAAATTCTTTTTCTCTTTTCTTTTTTTTTTTTTTTTTTTTTTTTTGCTTAGGCATCAACAACACAAGGACTAAACACAGTGTCAAACCTGACGATGTCCAGTAAGGTGCCATTAGTGCTGTCTACTGTAATGGGAATAACAGAAACGCCAACAAAAAATACAATAACACCAAAAGTAACAACTACGAACTCAACTAGCACTGATTCTACGACTTCAGCAGGTAGTACTACAGCAACCATTATCACATCAAAGATAACGCTTATACCGACTACAGACTCACCTGCAACTATTGTAAGTTCATCCACAAACTCAAGACCAACACACCAACCTACAACTGAATCGACAACTACACAAGGTGGAAGTACAACAGGCAGAATAACAGCCAATCAGCAGTCGGTATCAACGGCAGCCCAAACAGTAACAACACGTGTACCGACAACGGAGAAAACAACAGTAGCATCACATGTACCGACATCGGAGAAAACAACAGTAGCATCACATGTACCGACATCGGAGAAATCAACAGTAGCAACACATGTACCGACATCGGAGAAAACAACAGTAGCAACACATGTAGCGACAACAGAGAAAACAACAATAACAAGCACTAAAACAACAACACCTGGTGTCACATCAACAAGAGACCCAAAAGGTTGGTACAAATCATTTCCATTGTTTAAGCTGTTGAATTGTCTATAACGATTGTTACGAGGATTTATTCCTCGCATTTTTTATTTGAATTTGCATGTGGACTGGCGACGCCTGTGAGCGGTCAACAGGGATTGCTTACTCTTCCATGACACCTGATCCCACCCCTGTATTTTCAAAGGTCTGTGTTTGGAGTATCACCTTTTGATATAAACATCGAATGAGACATATAAATTCCTTAGATGGCGCTTGGATCAAAGAAAAATCTAAAATGGCGTTTATTTCACAAGATGACCATCTGATGAACAAATTGATATAAGTGGGACCCACTTATATTGAACCATGTTACATTGCAAATTAATATTATTTGAAATAATTTTGATTCCACGCCCATATTTCTTTATTATCATTATAACCCGTTTATTTTGAAATTCATGATTATTTAAAAAAGAAACCATTCTCCTTCGACCTCAATACATGTAGCTTGCCTTCTTTTCGTAATACACACAACCAGTATCCACAGCTTCTTTCAGTATAACCGTAGTTCTGGCTACTAAATTTCAACACAAAAAGATGAAGAGTTCAATCGCCTATATGATCAAAGAAGTGTAAACCCAAAACCTATCGCTTGGAAGGATTTCGGCTATACTTTTAGATTTATTATTTGACCTTGTATCGTCTTGAGCATTATAACTTTGGTATTATGTTTACAATATTTAGAATGACATACTCAAACGGACCAACCTACCTAGAACAAGTGCTCTCTATATAGACCTCTTCAAGAGGGCCTACCGCATTATTATACAGTAATATGACGCGATAGCTATAAATAAACTAAGATGAACAACAATATAAAACTAAAGAAAGCTATGAGATCATCTACAATGTCATATGATTAACATACTACCAATGATAGATAGTATGTTTGGACATGTTTGTGTCTGATATTCCTACTCTCTACATGTATGTAAGGATGTAGATTATTTCACTAATTTGCTTTAAACCAATACTTGTCATGGTAATGTAAGTTTTTAGTCCACACAACAGTACAGATTTCCCTAGTGATCAATGAATATATATATCCAGACATATTAAAATGATTGTCACAAGTACTTTAAACAAATGAAAAAATCACAACGCCGAATTGAACTCAACCAGATTTATTAATATCATCAAAGCGTGTACATTACATACTTTCACTTGGAAACATTTATATAATCAAATATACAATAACTTAAATAAGCAATAGATGTGACGTTACATTTTGCACAATCAATTAAGACATACAATGTTGTAGTGATATTTGTGCTTTATATATATATATATATACACTGTATATATATATATATATATATATATATATATATATATATATATATATATATATAGATATATAGATATATACAGTGTTTATATATATCCCAATGAAATAAGATTTTCTTACTATAATGTGCTCACGACTGACAGCAAGGCTTTGATTTGAGACTAAATCAAACACTTCTATAATAACGGTTTAAAACGTTTACTAGGTTGACACAGGCATAAAAATATCTTTTATTCCTATATATATTTTGAAAATAAGGGCAGTGAAAAAAGTGCCAAACCTCGGGTTCTCAAACAATATTCACAAAATATGTATGCCTGAGTACATTTCTTTTTTTTGTTATTGTATATCAATCTAAGTAGCATAAAAGTAAAAAAATATATTTTGAAAAGAAAGCTTTAAACAAAATTATACAATGTCTGGTGCTGGGGTATCTTTCTTGTTATATTTGAAATTGACATTTTTATTTACATGCACAATACAGAGAATGGTGTTAACATTTGTCTTTGATGAATTATATCTACATTCGATAAATCCCTACCTACATCTTTGCAGATCCACATTGTGATGTCAACACAGACTGCACACCACAAAATACATTTGTGCCTATACCGTCACTTCACATACCTTGTACAACAGACAACAGGCGCTACTGTGTAAATGGCGCGTGTAAATGTCTGGCAGATCCGGTGAGTCTCTCTCATTGTTCCTCTTCCTGTCTCATTCTCTCATTCTATCAGAATCATTTTTGTTGGCTAACATACCGTTTTATCTCGTCTTCATCGGCACACACACACACACACACACACACACACACACACACACACACACACTCTCTCTCTCTACTTATTTATCATATGTTCTGTCTAACATTTTATCAATCTTATGATCTATCAAGCATTGTTCTATCTATCGCTCTATCCAATCATGTTAGGCTTTTTATATTTGTCAAAAAAACTTGAAACAAATTCTCACAAGAACTCGATACTGCACAAAATATTAGAAGGTATATTTTTTTTTATTCACCACTGGTATATGACCTAGAATAAAAATGTATTCCCTGAAGGACCTGAATTTTCACCTGACAAAATGTGGCCATTTCTACACACAACGCATATTGTGTATCCTTACCACGTTGTATATATGATAAATTGAAAGATATACCTAAGTGATTTAAACATATCAAATGTTTGGTTTTTGTATCTTAATGAACCAAAAAGGGGAAATAAATTCTGGACAGGCACAACTGAAGCATCTTATTTTTTCTGGCTCAGTGAGTTCTGATGAAAATTGCTTTTTAAAGATTTTCAATCAATTATACTCAAAATTCTGTTTCTCTTAAAGAGCTCTCTCTCTCTCTCTCTCTCTCTCTCTCTCTCTCTCTCTCTCTCTCTCTCTATATATATATATATATATATAATATTCACCATTTTCAATAATACATTCATTTCCAGCCAACAACGACAACACCGGCGCCAACTACAGGTAATTATCAAAAGTTTATATATGTATCATTTAGTAATATTTGGCACTGATAGCACCATTTAAAATTCCTTCTAAAAGTCCTTCTAAAGCTAAGATAGCCATCTTTTTACAGTGTTTACTCTTATACGGATTTTGGCTATACTCTAGAATTATTATTTGGTCTTGTCTGGTATCACTTTTTCTTTAGAAAATCTATTTAAATTGGGACTCAACCGATGAAACCTAATTGAGAGAAACGATCGTCTTGAGCATTATAACTTTAGCATTATGTTTACAATATTATGAACGTTCAATCAAGTACCAGCTATTTTTTTTCACGCCAACTTAACCAAAGACGCTCTCCTCTCATTTTAGTTATTACAGTAGGAGAGTTAGTAAGAGAGGCTACTGGAGTTTATGATACAAAATACATAAATAATTAATACGATATATTGTATGCGTTTGTTTCTGATGTTTTGTTTGAACTATTTACTAAATGTCCTCCATTATCGGGGATCTTGGTGTGTAATATTTACTAAATGTCCTCCATTATCGGAGATCTTAGTGAGTGATATTCAGTGTTTAGTGCTGATATATCCACCATGAATCTTAGTGAGTGATATTCAGTGTTGCTGTATCCCATGAAATTTATGTGAAAATCAGTCACACTATCTTAGGTTACCACTGTGAAAAGATGACAATCTTAGCTTTTGAAGAGTGAAAAATTCAAACAGAGCTATCCACACAAAATATTACTTGATATAAAATAATCAACTGGTACCTATAAATACAGACTTAACATCGCAACTCCAACCGAACACAACAAAACCAGTCTTTATAGCGAGGTGGTCTTTATATAGAGGTTGATTTGTACACAAATGGAACTATTGGGGACAGCAAAAACGGTCTTTGTGACCAGGTGGTCTTTATACACAGGTGGTCGCTAAAGAAAGTTTTACTGTATATTTAATTTGCTTCTCTCAGATTTTAATATTTCTATAATTATGTCCCTGATAATAGTCAAAGTATGGAAAACCCAGTATAAATGTGAAAACACTCCTAACAAAGGGCACCTGTCAGTTAAGGTTAAGTATCGTCTTTTGTAGACCTTTTCATGGTGATAAATCTCCTTCTAACAGTTCCTCTCTAATTTAGTTCTTAAAATACACATGATGATAATGATTCTTTACAAACTAATGGATACATGGTCATTTTACTTTAAGCTAATGGATAAATGGTCATTTTACATTAAGCTAATGGATAAATGGTCATCTTACTTTAAGCTAATGGATACCTGGTTATTTTTACTTTAAGCTTCCATTACTCACTGTCATACTTGTGGAGACGAAGACGCCAAAATACCATGCGATCTCCAAACAATATATCTAGGTCACCTGACTAAATGTCCAAGTGGTCTCAACTACTGTATGACGGATGTGTACCAGCAAGACAGCTTAAATTCTGCTTCTATTTATAAAAGGTATTATTTCAATGTTTCATTATGCCTCGTCTAGAACATGCATCTTATATAAATATGCCATGAATCATGGCCAAAATGCCGCACATTTCACTTGTTAAAGTATAACTTAATATTTAAGCTATGACTAGGAGAGAGAGAGAGAGAGAGAGAGAGAGAGAGAGAGAGAGAGAGAGAGAGAGAGAGAGAGAGAGAGAGAGAGAGAGAGAGAGAGAGAGAGAGAGAGAGAGAGAGAGTATTTATGTTTGTTTGTTTGTTAGAGTTTATATTTCACAAATGTTCGGTTATGCCAGGGCGTGTTCAACATATGAACATTTCATATGCAGAGGTAAACTACTCACTGACAAATTACAAAACCGCGCTTGATGTCAACTTTCCGCAAATTTTACGGTCGGTATAATAGTCTTGTTTGTGACTACTCTGTTTCACTAAGTGAAATGTTGAGTTACTTGTTTGATGGCGGTTGTTGAGACGTCAGTATCAATTATAACAAGGATTCGTTCCTCGCGTATTTCATTTTAATTTGACTAGCGGCGGGTGTGACCGGTCGACAGGGGATGCTTACTCATCCATGGCACCTGATCTCACCTCTTGATTTCAAGAGGTCCGTGTTTGTTCATTTTTTACCAGATTTGTACCTATATCCTGGACATCCTAGTGATTTATACCTTGGTATCTGAGACTTTTTTATATTAGAGCAGGTCTACCATAACATTGGTTCTACCCTGTTAATTTGTTTGTCTGAAACACCTTTTGCCGAAGGGTCTATTTCTTATAATACTAACAAAAAGGGACAATTATTATTACTTCCGTTCTGACTGATCGAAATCATACGAAAGCCTACAATGCCCAATTTTTTCCAGCATAAATATTAAAATCGCAAATTATGCAAATTCATTGGTGAATTTTGGAAATTTCAAAATCCACCAAAAATCCACAAAAATCGTGGGTTGATAATTTACACATTCGTCAATTTGTTAGGCCAATTCTCATAATCCATATGAAAACAATACCCAAACAAAATATGTTTTAACCACCACTTCCGCCCCCATCAATAAATGCCCCACAGACTTGACATAGAAACACCAAATTGTAGTCATCTCTAGCGTTTGTCAATTCCCACCCTCGAGTCAAATTTCATGCAAGTTTGTAAATTTGTTTTTCTTTACGCTTGTTCATTCTAAACAGTCATGGCAAAAACCAATGAAAACGGTTTTTAAACATAAGAAACCTTGACCTAGCATAACCAAAAGTTTATGAGCGTTAGGGGATGTCAACCCCAACAATTCAGCTAGATTATGTGTATATGAAAATCCGTTTATTGAGTTGTCCATTTCTTAAAATCCTCAAAAATATTGTCTTCACCCCCATAAGAAACCCAAGACTTAACATTGAATCCCCAAATTTTAAAAACATCTGTGCCAAATTTCATACACATCCAACGAGTAATTTATTTTATATCTTGTTCACAGACAAACAAGAAATGACATTTTGATTTTACGCCCAAACAGTTTTTGTCGTTACCAAAATACTCTGTCTACCTTTTCTTCGCGTAATAATGCCTTTCAAAAGTCGTTGTAATGCCTTTTTTCGCATAACACCTTTTTTCCCGTTATAACCCCTTTCAAAAAGTCGTTATAACACCTTTTTTGCGTAATAACGCCTTTCAAAGTCATTATAACGCCTTTGTTTGGCGTAATATCGCCTTTCAAAAAGTCGTAATAACACCTTTTTTTCGCGTAATAACGCAATTTTATATATATATATATATATATATATATATATATATATATATATATATATATATATATATGTATATATATTTGCTGGGCAAAATTGAGCCTTGTAGGCTTTCGTAGAATCAAACTTAACATTCTGTTTTTGGATCATAATTGACAGTATAAAAGTCAAAGAAAAAAACCATCCTGAACATTAATACTTTGATATGTATGATTTTATTTATATAAAACAATCTCTCTTCAGATGTGTTGACGAAGATACCTGTAAACGTTTATGGCTTGACCAAACCTCGGACATTGATACTTGCGTCAATTACGCAGCGTCGCCTGGACAGTATGTTTGCCATTTTTGCTGTACTGAAGATGGATGCAATAGCAATGTTGTCCCCCAAAACAGCACGTTTTATCTCGCTTAAAAGAAGTCATTTGCTTTTGAGTGTGGAAATAATTGTGAAATAAAATCTATACCATTCTTGACATTTCAGATTATTATATATCATACAAGCAGTTTACTGTCAAAGGAAATTTGCCACATTGCTCATGTAATTTTCCTTAGATTTGAATGTATGAATAAAATTGTCACATAGTCAAATAGTTGTCAAGGCTTTCTTCACCATTTGTTAATGTATATAATAATGTAACGGAACGATTCTGTTGTGTTGATATTACACCAAATATTAAAAACGAATAAATAAACTGGCCGTGTGACCTTAAACGGGCATTCGATTTTTTTCTATTTGTACTTGATGTACAATAACAAATAAGAGCTATACAGAGTCATGTAAAATCTTATATTCTATGTATTTTATGAAAATAAGGTCAAGTCAAGTGCGGTATGCATATATAAGTAGTAAGGTTGAATTAATCAATTGCAAGTGAATAATTGCCAAACTGGGTGGATCAATCATTTTTCACAAAATATATATGTATTTAAGAATTTTTATGCTTGTGTATATCTCTTCTTTACTTATCGTAAGTAGTAGAAAGGGAAAGAATTTTTTTCACCTTACTGCACAAGAATGTTTTAAAGCTCTGGGCTCGAGGCCATAAACAAGGAAAATTCTGAGACAAATATTATTCTCAAAAGTAAAGAATTTATTCATCTGAGTAAAAAGTAAAAACTGTCATACCATAAAACCACGTAAGAATTTTCTCAACTGAGGTAAGATTGTCAATGGACAGTGTAAATCTCGTCCAGGATACGTGCGCCAATTTATGTCCCGATTCACTTAACTTCGATGTTTGAACATTACTCTTACCATAATCTAAGAATAATTATTTAAAAACCAATCAGCAGGTAAAAAACGCGTTAAAAATCCAATAGGCTGCATCTTCTGTGGCATAAAAAGGGAATACATATACATGTATACCTTTTTAAAAAACATTAAAAAAGTCTTGTAAAATGCCAATACATGACCGAAGTCAGTAATTTATACATATAATATGTATAATGTATATAATAAACGATAATCAAGATACAAATAAATTAGTATAAGTACATTAGATAAGATAAATGACACGGAACATACAATGGGGCACATATACCGGACTAAATTTACACCATCCCTATTGTTAATGTAAACAAACGTCGTATGGCCAAAAAAAGCCAACAGAGAAAGAAGTGTTGGTCTCCTAAACCTATTTCGCTCAAATAAGATATTGTTTTCGAAAGCCAAAGGATTAAACATATCCCGAAATATTCTAAGGTGACAATGACAATGATATTTGAGTGTCAGCGAAGTCAGCTACATGCTGTACTTAAGTATTTTATCATTTGAGAAAGAAATTAGTCTAAGAATCTCTTTATGGTCCACAACTTTACCAAAGTTGAGAAAATTCTCAAGAAGTTGAGAAAAATAAATTTCTGAGAAACTCACGACCTCACCAACTGAGCCGGGACGGCTCTTGATTTACAGGACGTCCATTGCTTTCAGGGATAGATGACTTAATGCACCAGCAAATATACATGTAATATAAATAACAAATTCTGATATGATTTGTAATCGTAAAATACAAGATACTTGTTCGAGTGCTGAAAACAAAATCTATGAAATGATAGCTGAAAACAACTGTGATTTATCTATTTTATTTTTAAAATTCTCTTGGGATAACACATCAGGGCCCAGCACCATAAAACTTGAGAATTTACTCAAGTCTGAGAATATTCTCAAATTGGCCCTTAGCCAATCAGATTTCAGGACGACACTTGAGTAAAATTTTTATAAGTAATTCTTAACTTGATGGGCCCTATTCGATGAGCCATTCATCAGCACGACTTGATGAATATTTATCAGCACAACTTGATGAATATTCATGAAAGTTCACAGCCACTATATCTACCAGACAATATCCAGTCATCTAGCTTTCTTGGAGATAAATGGGATAACACATTAGGACCTCGCACCATTTTGCTGAACACTTCTATTTCTTTCTGGCTTTTTTAACAGGCAATGCATTCGAACTTGTCTCCTCTGACTTAGGTTCCCTGTCATTACATTGTTTATTTAGAAACTCAAGAATATCCATTGTAGTAAGATTTTGTGTTTTAAAAATGAGGTTGTGCCCATCATCTGAAAAATTCAAAAGGAGGAAATGTCAGATTTCCCGAGTGTTAGTGTTATATGGACGGAATATGTCCCACTGAAATAATTCCATCCATGTTTATGTTACACAAAGGTTATATGAAATAAAGAGGAAGTCTGTTGCTAATGTTACACTTGTGGTAGTGTTACTATTGTTTCAATAGTTATTTTGAATATCAATGCATGCGTTCAATGTTTCTTCAGCCATGAAATTAACGTCATTAGAAGTCGTCATTTGCTTGGAGCTCACAGCATTTTGGGTACATGTGTGCAGATGTACATGTAGTAAAATAGAGTTATTTTCCATTGTTAGTATTACAAGTTTTGAAGATGAAAAAATAATGTAACATTAGCAACGAAAAAAAACCCGATCAGGCCAACTGTTTTCTGAAATATTTGAATTTAAATCGATTTTAGCGATTTAAGAATTGCTTACTCATACTCCTTATGTCACAATTAAATCCCCAGGCCCCTACACAAGACAAATAGTAGGACATGCATGCTGCTAATGTTATGGATGATAAACAGGACGGAAATGGCCATTGTGATCTCATTGATAAAAGTGTTTAAATTTCTAAAATAAAAGAAATAAAAAATGTACGGTATGCTTTATAAGTCAATTTTGGATAGAATCTTGAAAAAATGAATAGGTTTAAAACAGATACAATATTCAATTATATATTTATTTACATCTAATTTTGTTGATATAAAATGGAATCATACTTTTGGAATTAAAATGGAGGAAAAAATTGGGGGGGGGTTAAAAACTGTTAAACAACTTGTAGAAAGGGAAAAAATGGAATTTCAATTTCAACAGAGAAGAATATATATTGTGTGGAAAGATTTGTGGTACCAAAAGCAGAGGAAGACAACGCACAAAATACACAGACAGTCTGAATAGTTACGCAACGAGGAAAGAATCCCCCAACAATGAACTCATCAGGAGAACTGACAACAGAGAGGAATGGAAGGCCATGATCGCCGATGTCTGCAACAGACCTGGCACATGAAGAAGATATATTACATTGAATTCTGAATTTCACTTTGAATAGTGTTTTACACCATGCTCAACAATTTTTCAGTTACGTGATGGCAGTCAGCTGTTTAATGGTGGGGGAGACAACCCAGTTAAAATGTATCCGGGAAACTGGCCACTGGCCTTCCTGAAGTAAACTGGCAAACTTTCTCACTAAAATCAGCTTAGGTTAAAATGGGGCTGGAACCTGTACTGACCAGAAGACTGCATGATTCAAAGCAGGATGCTCTAACTACTTGGCTACAGAAGCTCTATATTACACTGTATGTTAATCTAATGTGTCAGTTTGAGACCCTAAACATACAGAATTACTTCACATTTCATTCTGTCCCCTTTCATTATGTCACTGCTAAAAGCGCTTTCACAATTATGTCTGCTACTGAATGGAATGATCAAAAATAATTCAAAATCATTATTTATTTCCTTATTTATTGTAAAATAGTATAAAATGGCATGCACGTACTGTAAATTCATTTATTGTCATTGGTTTAAATTTTCATTTTTTTTTTTCTTCAAAAAATGAATTCGTGGACATTAATTTTCATTGATTTTGAGATACAGATCTACTATTATCCATCAGTCAAATTGAAGATTTCTCGTGGATTTATTTCTCCTATTGTTGGTTAACCTATAAACTATTATAAACATAATACCAAAGTTATAATGCTCAAGATGATCATCTCTAGATCTGTCAATTAGACTTCATTAGTTGAGATCTAATATTAAATAGATTTTCTAAAGGGAACGTGGTATAATTACACAAGGCCAAATAATAAATCTAAATGCATTGCCAAATTCCTCTAAGAGTATCCACTGTAAACGATGACTATCTCAGCTTTTGAATAATTCAGAATTTAAATGGTGTTATCAGTGTCAAATATTACTTTAGTATAAGATTATCAGCTGCTACGTTTATGTATACCCTCGGGGACTCAAACGGTCCACCAGAGTGGTAACGATTATAAACATACATGTAATACCAAGATGATCGTTTCTGTCAACAACAAAAAAAGATTTCATGGTACCACTACTCACTGAAGGCAACTTGTATATTAGGTTCTGATCTGTCAGCCTTGATGTTGACTTTGGTCCGACAATCTGGATTGGTATCTATCAAATTTGTTCCATTCAAGAGAAAAAGTACATCCCTGTAAAACAAAATACAGATTGTAATTTTATCCAATATACAGATACCTGACAAAATTTGTTTGAAAAATAAGTAACCCAAGGGGTACTTACCTGGCAAATAAAGTCAATGACATTTTCCGTTTATTTAGGTGTCTGTGACATTAACCTTTGACCCCATTACATTTTTCTCATACATACTTTTTTTTTAACAATACCGACCTTGATGACCTTGTAATGTCCTTGTATACAAAGATTCAATCAGTTCTGAATTAATAAGCCATTTGTTCAAAACCTTATGTATATGGCATACCTGATACTCTTATGTCATTTGAAGTCCCTTAATTACAGGTAAAACATAAAATGAATGCATCATAATTCATATTCATAAGATATAGATAGAAAGAACCACACACAGTGCTGTGTGTATCTATATGTTGGTCTTCATTAGAGATACCATGTGTAAACAAAATAACGCGTATGAATTTCATATGGATATCATATATAGGAATACCTAAGACATGTATGTATTACTATCAACTTTAACGTTATCTATTCCACAATTATTCATAAAACACAATCAATAAACTAATTGATTTTCGGTGTATCATTAAAATAAAATGTGTGAACTCTTTTGTTTGAGCGGAATTAATTGAAAGTAGGTCTCTAAATGAATCAAAGATCACAAATTTTCAACCTGAATTTGCCGTTTAACATGGGTATATCTCGATTGAAGTTCTCTTTCATATTTCGGTGAGAGAATGTTTGTAGCATTTATTATATTCAAGAAAACTGATAAATTGAAAAATGTAGTTGTTAGGCAATCCGCCATCTTGGACTTGATCCAGTAATAAACGGGTCACATGTTACATGTTCATCACCTTGTAATATTGCCAAAACACTGTGTCATGAATGTGACATGAATGATGTCATCAAATATTTCAGATGAATGGAATTGACATCATAAAATATTTTGGATGAATGGTAATCCATTTAGAAAAGTAATTCCAGCAGAATTTCCGTCTCTAACTGCAGTGCAATACAACATTTGGTATTTCTCGAGCATATTGAACTCTTTATTATAACTGTATGACTACATATGTAAGTAATAAATAAATAAACGGAGTGATAATCAGAAAAATTATACAAAAACATAATGAAAATGACAGTCTGAAAAAGATGTCAAAATGTGTCACAAATTAATTATCTGATTTCTACAAAAGCACTGATCATGACAGAGACTTGAATCTTACATCAATGTGTTATGCACATGTAGATCACTCATATGAATTCATTTTTTCAGTGCATGCAGTGGTTCTGGAGGAAAATATTTATAAAGAGAGGTACTCTCTGGGACCTATTTTGCCCAATCCTGGATCCTACATTCACCAAATTAACCTGGCCAAAAACAGGGGTTTCAGAGAAGAAGTCAAATATGTGAAAAGTTAACAACGGATGATGGACAGCTAACAACAGACGACAGATGCTGGAAGACAGATACCCGACAATGAGTGATCACAATAGCTTGCCTGAGTCATTGGCCAGAAAAAAACAAGAGGCCCAAGAGGGCCTCAATTGCTCACATGAGAATGATCTACAAATGTGAAAAGAAGAAGAATTTATGTACATGTATGCTGATCTGGCCAAGAAACATAAATATTGCAGTTTTAAGAAATTTATAAAAATATCTAAAAGTTACATTTCAGCAAAATTCTTGAATAAAAACATCTCTTCACCTATATACAATAAACACATGAAATGAATGACATGGAGAAGATATTTGGAAATTTTTGCTCAAAATTGAGAAAAAATTATTAGATTTTGCATTTGGAATAGGTCCTTTTACAAGTATGCGGACGGACGGATGCCGGATGGGGAGTGATCACAATAGCTCACTTGAGCCTTGGAGAGCTAAAGAGTAAAGACCTTACAGATGAGAGAAATTGGTGCACAGCAATAGTACCTAGTGGCCTAGCTAATAAAATAAGATATCAATTTTAACAAGCAGCCCATTTGGGCCATAATGCTCACCTGAACTGAGTTGGTATGTTATACAATGTAAATACAATGGAACATAGCATAAAGACCACCTCACATTTAAGAGGATAAATATATATTCAGTTTCAGCAACTTTCTTAACAAATATGAAATAAATTCATAATGAATGCCTCATGATGAATAAATGATGAGAAAATCGAAGAAATCATTCAAAAAATGAATGAATATGGCAACATGAAAAAAGATTTAAAAAATGCGTCAAAAATTTATTTTCCGATTTCTACTAAATTAATAATCATACATCTATGTAGATCACTAAGTTTTTTAATCCATGCAACAGTTCAGGAGAGGAAGATTTTCCCACCCTAGGCCAATCTGGCCAAACTGAACAAACTTGGTAGAGGACCTTGAGTATTTGCTTCCTATAAATTTTCATCAAAATCCCTTCTGCAGTTTTGGAGAAGATGTCGAAAATGTGAAAAGTTACCCCCATCCTTCATTCTTGCAGTCTTAAATAATTCATAAAAAATATATAAAAACCCTTATAGACACAACAAAACCAGTTGATTTTTGTAAACAAATGGTACTATTGGGGACAGCAAAAAATGGTCTTTGTGACCAGGTCACAGCTTGTGGGCTAGAGCAGAAGATAAAAGAAATCATATATAATGAATGAAAATTACAAAGTCCAAAAAGATGTCAAAAACATGTCAAAAACCTATTTTCCGATTTCTACGCAATTTACAAACTTGAATCATAGATCTATGTAGATCACTCAGTTGCAATTAGTTTTTTAATCCATGCAGTGGTTCTGGAAGAGAAGATTTTTAAAGAGAGGTAACCCCTGAGTCCTTTTTTTTGCCCCACCTTGAATTTTAAGCAGAATTATTCTTTGCACTCATGATAATTTCTGGTAAAACCTAGAGCTTCAACCTACACCTGTATCATACAACAACATGTACATTTACAGTGGTCCTATGAATTACCAAAAACACGGTCATTTACCGCACCATTTATGGTGCATATTGACAAAAACACGACACAAATTGCAAAAAACATGTTGTATATGAGAGTATCAATTACAAACATTCTCATTCTGAAACAAAATATTAGCTCCTGAATTTTTCTCTTAGCTGTATCAGAAACTTTCTGTGTCAAATATCATTACCACCACCATGATGAACTGTTTTCAATTTTTGCAAGACTGATTCAGTTAACAAAAAATGGAAAAGTTATTGTTACTTTACATTGAAGTTAGATATTAGCATAAAGTTTGAAATACTTCTTTGAATAATTTTGAGTCCATACACACATTTTCTGCAATTTATAACGTGTTTTGGCAATTTGACTGTGTTTTTGGTAAATGACTCGTTTATAACCCTGTTTTCGGGAATTCGTTGTACCCCATTTACAATACTGTCACCAGGTGCATGTATTTCATACATGTTGTGTATTATTTAAACTTGGGAGTTTTGCACATGTTCTATATTTTTGTCTTGTACTGTAGTTATGCTGTAATTGTCTATTGTCTTTTGTACTGTACTGTGTTGTCCACCTTTACCTGTATGAAAGTATGTGACAGTAATATTTTTCATGGTTGAGTGAGTGTTGAAGAGTGGTCAGTGTGAATGTTCAATAAATTATTTGCATGCTTTTCACTTCCCTATGAATGCTGACTTTCAAAATTCTCTACTAACACCATTCATAAGTTCATACACTGACGGACCAACATTATAGAGGGTGAAGCCCTCATATATGTAGAGAAGCTCACATTTTTATTCCTACTACTTGTACATCCGGGGACCTGTACTACTAATCATAAAAATTCTGCTCACATCGGGAAATTGCATATAAACAAAATTGCAAACTCATTTCTTAAAAGCACATTGCAAACGAGGTAGTAAACTAATGCACTAGCAAATGTTTTTCAGACTGAGACTAATATATAGCATAAAAACATAATGTTGCATTTAATGCATGACTAATAAATAATACATAGATTCTATTTAAGTTTTAACACCAAGGAAACAGTCAGCCACTCAATATTTTATTCAGAACAATGAGTGAATGACCGGGACACTTACGTGATAAAAACACTGAACATCAATCCCTTTGGTGAATCTGTTGTGTTGCCCCCACCAAAGGGATTAACTGAACATGTAAAACTGTTACGTATGTATTATTATTTATAGGATTATCTGGTAAGATTAACTATTTTTATTTCTCATATTTATTTGTATTAAATGATACTTAACTCAAGAGATACTTAAGGATTAACTTTAACATCTTTGCTATTTACCGAAAGTTAACTGGCATGAGGCAGAGTACACCTTGTATTATGCAGAGCAAATAGGTATCAGCTGTTAAGTGCGTATGAAAACACTGGCCTTGCAACCCATGATTGCAGCGAGAAGGGCCGACTCGGGGAAGCTCACTTCAAAATAAAACCTTTGATTTTTCGAATTAAAAAAGATATATAGTGAATAATAAAAGCTCAAATTAATTAAATCAGTTGTTTAGTAATAAAAATGATCTCTTATCATTATATTTTCAATTGAATGAGCAAAAATCACTTGAATAGGAAACGATGGTCGTTCCTAACATTAGCATGTTGTCATCTGATGTGAAGGAATTTATGTGTACTGAATGACCTCAGATTTAGACCGTTCCTGATCCAATTATTCAAGAGGTATGCAAGGTACCGTTGACTGAAACAACAGGTTACACGATGAAACCCATGACGAAAACAAAAGAAGTTGAAGTATGTACAGAGGATTGTTTTAAACATGAAGTGTAAGTGATAGGTGAATAGATAGATGATAAAAAAAATTGACATCAACTACCCTCTTAACCTGTAGATATGTGCTGTTCAAAATGTGATGCAATCAGATTTATCTGCCAACACGTATGATTTCTTTTGACAATCAAAACATTACCGGGGATGGATCCATATCGGATGTTTGGCTTTTATAATTCAGAATTCAGTGATTTATTTACATACTTATCAACTTTCTTTCCTGTGATGAAATGAGGAAATGTACATGATTTTTGTTTTTCATTTCTGAATGGACAAGCATACTGTATGTGGACAATGCCCAAATACGAGCCCCGGACCCTGTGCTTCGGTAGGCTAGGATCAGCCTTATCTGTCATAAAAAAAGCATGATGGCGCATTTATGTTTGTCAGGATTCCTGAATTATATGATCTGTTACACTAGTATTGATATTAAAACATGAACAAAAAGCATAATGGTTTTATTTATGTTTTCGTTTGACAGGCATACTGTGTGCATGTAAACAGTGCCGTTGACAGTAGTTCCTTCTGCTTTGTAACGTCAAGAGGCTCGTGATGTAGCAATGCCAGTTATACAGGAGAAAAGCAGTATACAAAGATTTAACTTGCTTTGCTCCAGCCAATCAGTGAGCAGTATTTATGTAATATTAAATTATTCAGGTTTATACTTCTGTTAACAATAATAGAGGGCAAAGCTGTAGAGAAACTCACATTTTTATTCCTACCACATCCGGGGACCCATACTACTAATGCTAAAAATTCTGCTCACATCGGGGAGTTGCGCGAGACACAAACAAAATGTCGGAATTGCAAAGTCATAACTTAAAACCACATTGCAAAGGAGGTAATAAAGTACTGTACTAGCAAACGTTTTGCAGACTGAGACTAGGCCATAACAACTAGGGTTGTACATTAAACCCGATCACGAAGCGCATCCATTATTCGGATAATGTGAACTGCACGAAGTGATAGATACGCTGGGATAGAGTAAAATAGATAGCATAAAACATAATGTTGCATTTATTTCATGAGTAATAAATAACACATAAGATTCTATTTAAGTTTTAAGACTAAGGAAACGGTTAGCCACTCAATATTTTATTCAGAACAATGAGTGAATGACCGGGACACTTACGTGATAAAAACACTGAACATCAATCCCTTTAGTGATTCTGTTGTGTTGCCCCTGCCAAAGGGATTAAATAAACATGTAAAATTGTTGATGAATGCTTTCACCCTCTCCATAGGTTAACCTATGTATTATTATTATAATACTGTGGAAATATATATATATATATATTGATTAAAGTTTTCATTTTTATCCACAGGTTTTTCCCTATCTATGTAATAAATTGTAATCACAACACTACCAACGACTTGCTGATTTGTTTTGTCAAAGTGGAAACCCTGTCACATTCACAGTACTATAAAAAAAAACTGACGTAAGACAATGACAACACCACAACATGCAGTATATTTAGCCAATTCAGCAATAACACAGTACGACCTGTAGCACATCAGACGTAACTTCACAAGGTCGAGTCCTGCACTGCTGCAGTAAGTACACCCCAAGAGATCATGAATAAACGAAAGCACTTGTAAATAAAATAGAGAACTGTTACATGACTTACCTAATGGATCGAACATTTTTATGATACGGATCAAATGAGTATGATATACTGGCCACTGGTTTCAAAGTTAGACTCTTCACTAAGCGTCCTATGGCCCTCATGGTTTCTTGGTGTTAAAATACACCGGAATTTAGGTTTGAAAAGAAAGCACCGAAGCCATACCGGTTGTACTATTGTATAATTCAAACCGGAACAGTCCGACTATGTGAATTAAATCCTCTCTCTCTCTCTCTCTCTCTCTCTCTCTCTCTCTCTCTCTCTCTCTCTCTCTCTCTCTCTCTCTCTCTCTCTCTCTCTCTCTCTCTCTCTCTCTCTCTCTCTCTCTCTCTCTCTCTCTCTCTCTCTCTCTCTCTCTCTCTCTCTCGTAAAATCCGAGTTGATACAACAGATAAATGAAGATCAATATCGGTGTATATTCTATTGTTGTGATATGTCCCGATACCGTGAACTATATTTAAATACAGTAATACTTTTTGATACTGCCCCTTGTTTCATTTGCAATTTTTCTTCATCGCTTTACGCTACAATTTTCGTAATTCAAATTAACCTTTTTTCCCTAAAATTACCCTTAAGGTTTCCTTCAGTCTTTCGCCAAACCCCCTTAAAATGCCAAATTTTGGCTGAACAAATGGTGGCAGTATAACATGGTCTTACTATACATGAATATTATTGTACATGTACAAGTGTATTATCAAATTTAACAGGGGGAATTCATTAATCTGTCAATTAAATTAAAATCCATACATATATAATTTGATAAGTATTTATCTATTATAAACATATTACCAAAATTAGGTCTATAGTTTTAGAAGAAGGGGCCAAAACAAATGCTCAGTTTATGTAAAAGCATGTTAAAAAGGAATTCTGGTTCTTATACTGCTAATACGTTACAAGTTATGTAAAAGTATGGTAAACAAATCTGGTCCTTTTTACTGCTTAAACGTTACATTTACTGAGTGACAACATATGATCATTTTACTAGATCTGTTTGAATTTTGTTTAGTTGTTTTTGTTTTTTGTTGTTGTTTGTTTGGTTTTGTTTTTTCCTTGCTGGTTGGTAGGTTTTTCTGTTGTTTTTTTTTCTACTGACGCAAAACAGAAAATATCATTACTATGGTCTAAGGGAAAACCTTATTAACCACTGCTGATCTATTTTGTGGTGTCGCCCTTTATACTCCCTTGAATCCGCCACTGATAACAATATTATTTCCTTTTGCATCTAACTTAGCATAACATAAAAAACTACGTAGTTCTTATGAATTTACACGGCATTTTTATCTCATGAATTTTAAAGCCTTTGAAATTATAGTTCATTGTCGAATTTGAATTTTGAATAGTATTTTTCGCCACACTCAATTATTTTTCAGTTAAATGCATGGTGGGGACAAGTTTTTATTGGTAGAGGAGACACACAGAAAAAGTTGCAGAGAGAGAGAGAGAGAGAGAGAGAGAGAGAGAGAGAGAGAGAGAGAGAGAGAGAGAGAGAGAGAGAGAGAGAGACTCTCTAGTTTTAACAAGTTTAACAGCACCCGCGATATAGTGATTGACAGTTAATCATTTGATACAGATCAGCCGTGTGATTTGAAGCAAGCTTTATATTTGCGGAACAGAAATACACTATATATCCACAAGTACATGGTGCAAAAAACACAGACATAGGAATATTAAACATTTAAATGTGCGATCATGTCATCGAGTTATGTCTATTGTTTCAGATCGATATGTATTTGGCATGGAATTATTGGATTCACAACGCACTTTGGGATACGGTAATCAAATATTACTTCCTTGGACCACATTAAAATACTATCGTGCTCCCTCTTTTTGATTTAAAAGGGGTTTACCAAAAAGTGGGAACACCCCTCAGAGCTGGTAAATCAAAAAGTGGGTACATGATAATACGTCTACTCCTACTCCTACTACGTTCCTTTATAATTAAGAATACCGACACCCAGTTGTCCGTTACGAGTTTTTATTGGTGATGACAAGGTGGTTTGCCGGGAGTAAGCTCCCGAGATTAAATTTTGAATAGTCCAATTAAACGGCCCCTCACCACTGGCAGATTTAGAGGGGGCGTGGTGGTGCACGTCCCCTAAAATTGCCTTAAAAAATAAAACAGTAAATAAAGTCTTAGTGACTGGAAGCCAGAAAATGGCCTCTCAGAGATTTTAAAATAAAAAAAAATTCTAGACTGAATCCAGAAAAAGGTTTCCCAGATCTTTTAAAAATAAAAAAAAGTCTGGACCCCAATTAGATTGCTCTTGTAAAATTTGTGTTCTTTGAAACTCAAGGTTTTTTTGTAAATAATTAGTCTGTCTGTTTAAGGCATCATTTGGTATAAAACGAGTCGCAAATGAACCCTCAGCGGATTTCTTGGGAAATGTCCTGGGCCATGGGGCAAACGTAGTCCTATAACATAGGACATCAGGTAGTGATATTTACATTTTCTGCTATTCTATCTCCTTTTTCATTTATCTTTTGTTACATACGATTTTTATATAATATTTGTACTATCAAACTTCTGCATTTCAGGAAAAATTAAAAATGTAAATATCAATATAAAAACATGAAATAATGAAAATACAATGTGAAGGACCAGGGGAAAACGGTGACGGTGGTTTTGTGTCTGGGAGCTAGAACATATCCCATCGGGCTTCCAATAAATTGGATTATTCAAAAAAATTTCTCGGGAGCTTATTCCCATACCCCCTAGTTATTACCAAATTTCACTTCAATTTCAGGTTAAATTAATCAATCAATGAACTATTCTTATGGCTAAAGAGGTCATAATTCAGTGTCTGGAGACTATTACTAATTAGACCGAAATTCTGTCCCAACTTTAGGTTACTTTTTTGCTAAATCAACCTTCTTTTGAGAAGGATAATCAATGTGATTTACTAGCAGAATACAGGCATATTTTCCGCCTGGAAGCAGAAAATGCGTCTTCGGACATACAAAATTCAAGTGTTTTCTGAAAGATGTTTAAAACCCGACCCATTTACGATCCAACACTTAGTAAATTTGTGTAGTGATCGGGAAAGGCTTCAATCAGAAGCGAAGAAAATAGGTGTGCACATTTGATTATTTTTTGTAAGAAGCTAGAAATTCCAGGAATTTTCTCGGATCGCTCCGCTCGGCGACTATATTCTACATTTGCAACCCCTCAAACCATGGGAACTTCTTGTTATCTAGTTCCTGGTAAGCTTCCAAATTTCATACTTATTATTTTTTTTACTAACTACCTTTCCCCATAGTCTCAAATGAATTATCGCTTTACAATTTATCCAACAATTTGTTCAACAAAACATGTTCAATAAGGTTTGTTTTATAACATTCCAGTATAGCCTAACTCTGTTACTCTCTCGCCCCCACCCCTGAAAAAATTCTCGATCCGCATCCTAGGGCACTGTGAAGATCAAAAGCACGCCCCTCTTATCTAAAATCCTGCATCCGGCTATGCTCCCCACGACAAATGCGTATAAACCCTCACTCTCCTGTTGTGCGTAGTCCGTCTATCTACAGGTCAAGACACCCGTGATTTCAAAATTTTGTTCACAAATCTAAAATTACAAAATATTGCAAATGTGATGTTATCCACGTTTTTGAAGCCTCTCAGTCAGGGAGAGTACTTAAAAGGAATTTCATTCTTTGGTTTTGATAATATTTCAATCCTACAGGAAACTTTCCAAATTTTGACTTGCGAATAATACATTGTTTAAAAGAATGTGTTTCTATTAGTTATGTTTGACCATAAACACGTAAAATTGATTGAACACATTGATGAAGAAGTGCCTCTTCACATCTCAAATCTGAATCCATTGTCCAAAAGAAAATATTTCGAACACACTCGAGAGCCGTCGTGGCTCCGCGGTAGAGTGCTCGATTCGCAACCGGAGGGTTGTGGGTTTGAGCCTATGCGGAGGCGGCTGGCTTTTCCTGTCTTCCGGATGAGACAGTTAAAACTGAGGTACCGTGTCTCAGTAGGTGTCGGCATATTAAACAATGGTCATAGGTGCCGAGCATAGGCCAAAATTTGAAGCCTTTCACCGTCATTTGGTGACGTCTCCATATGAGTGAAATATTTTTTAGTGGGACGTTAAACAACAATACAAAAACATCGAACACACTCAAAAGTATGTAGGTAGGTAAGTAGGTGTTTGTAAATAAATGGATATTTGTCGTCACCAGTAGATTACATATAAAGACTTGATACTCAACTATAGCTCTGTTTCAACAATATCGCTAAGATCTTAAATATGTACACTATAATAATAATCTATTCATTGATAAATAATTTTATTAATATATTTCTCAAGCAAATAGTCAAAGACTATATACGCATTATTCATTCCGAGTTGTCCCCTACAGTCCGTAAGATCGTTATACAGATATCCTAAGAGTGGCAATGACAAGGGTCGCTAACTTTACATGGTTCTTCCAATGTGCTGTCTTATCTCCGTGTAACCTTTAAGTCGTCAAGACTTCGATACAAACCATTTAAATTAAAGAGCCATTAACGACAATTGTCATCACTCGAATGCAGGAAAAACGGATAACCTGAATTTAACGATGAATGACTAGTCTAGGGGTTTTTGGAAAAGTCGAAATTAAAGGTAATTGAAGATTTTTTTGCGTATTTTTTGCCTTTTGTCGATAATGCAAGAAAATTATGTAAAGTTTAGGAAATGTAATAATATTGGATAGTTTGGCATCGAACATTATGTATTTCAATTACCATTACTTTGTATTATCCATATGTACCTAGAGAATATCTTAATTTTTTTCTTATTTGTGTTTAATTAAGAAATTAAAAATGAATGTATAAATTCAAATTTCCGAAAGATCTAATGGCAAATATATATGTATATTAGAAATCGATATCTTGGTGTTGAGTTTTTGAAATATTTGCAATGTTTGGATACTATAATAGACATGTCTTTAAAATGCAAATTAGAATTAGGAAAGTAAAAATCTCCATGACAACACAACAAGCAATTATTGAAGTGAGCCCGATTTTTAAATCAGATAATCTTTAGCTTCAAGTGACCATCCCAGTCATTGGCGTTCGTTTGTTTGTTTGTTTATTGTTGTTTAACGTCCCACTCAAGAATATTTCACTTATATGGAGACGTCACCAAATGCCGGTGAAGGGCTTCAAATTTTGGCCTATGCTCGGCACTTACGGCCATTAAGCAGTGAGGGTTCTTTAACGTGCCGACACTTACTGTGACACGGGACCTCCAGTTTTTCCGAAAGACAGGAAACCAACCTGTCGGCAGCGGGACTCGAACTCACGACCTCACGATCCAGAGTCGAGCGCGCTACCGACTGAGCCAGGCCGGCTCCAATGGCGTTCGTAGCTACGATTAAATAATCCGGGTGCTTTTATAAATGCATTGTATATTTAGACCCAAGATGGTCAAGGTCAATGTCGTGATAGGAACCCAGGGGCAAAGGTCACATAAGGTCAGATCAATGTCGAATGATACGGTTTGATGATAATACAGTATTGACCGATTTTTTAATTTATCATTTAGCATTTTGAAAAAAAATATGTATGGTTTGGCACACAAGTATGTATTCTACCAGATGTACTGTCCATTGATAATTTGATAGAAATTCCGGATATGTCAAAATTGAAAGCCCGGTCAGGATTTTTATGGATAGAAATTTATATATTAAAAATTTCAGTTATATCGAATTTCGAATAACACTAAGGACAGACACCACCAAATTTTCCCCATAGGCCTCAATGCTAATTTACAAAACTTCAGGTCACTGTCACTCCCATGTTTATTAAATCTGGGTCAAATAAGTACCCTGTGCTGAAAGATCAATATTTTTGATAACAAAATATGCAATCAAAAGTATAGGTTGCCGATGCATTTCTACTTCAAATTTTCACTTGTTTACAACTCGTAGTATTCCGCACCAAAGGAAAATATCTATTCTCATATGACCCCTCCCTTTCAATTTTCAACCGTCAACCCTATAATTTCCAAAGTACTACCAATATTCATGTATCTTTTTTATCACCTTAATTTCACTTATTAATGGCAAAACTAATTTTTTCATTTAATGACCAATCAGATCTCTGGGCTCATTTTACCCTCCGCACAACTTTGCGTGTCCAAAATGTCTGCGCCCATGTTGTAAACAAAGCAGGTGTTTTTCCCTAACACTAACACACGGGGTGATCCGATGAGTGTTTATATACAATATATAACATAGAAAAGTCAACAAATCAATAAAGAGATTGGACAGACACAGACATCAAGGAAATACAAAAGTAAGATCAGGTGCCCTGCAGGAGGTAGCCTCTTTCACCCGGTAACACTAACTTCAAGTTCACAGTTAAATCTAGGTAAAGCAGAACTGTCCAACCTCGAACACAATCAATGTAGACGATTCAAAACTTACTATTGGACAAAACATATTAGGGCTTGGCACCATAAAACTTAAGAATTACTTAAGTATAAATGGCTAATCTTGAAACTTGATTGGCTGGGCAAAGATGAGAACATTCTCAGAAGTAAGTAAATTGTCAAGTTTTATGGTGCTGGGCGCAAATAGGGAAACATTGTAATAACGTGTAATGAAGCCATTGCATTCTCCCTGTCATATTTGCGAAATATTTACATTGAAAATGCTTGTATCTACATTTGTGTAATAACATAGATTACGGTTTATATGAAATTATGGTGCACTGAACAGTACAAGCATATCGGATTTTTTTTTTCATTGTTATTAATTATTGTAATTAGTTTTAATGTTTAAAAAGATGTAACTGAATTAAAGGGAGGTAATTACTAAACGATTATTATTGCTGATTTTGTAATTGCAGGTGATGTATGGCGGGTAAGAATGGTACCAAACCTGTCTCAAAATTTAGTTGTGAAGTTTTTCCTGAAAATGGTCGGTCATGGATCGCAGACATAACGTGTCTTCCGAACGGCAGCGTAGCCATAGTGGACAAATGGAAGAACAAATTAAAAGTATTTGATAAATTCTACAGGCACAAAACAACATTGATAATACCTGGAGCAGAAGCATTGGCTGCCGTTGCACGTGACACTCTCGTTACCCTTGGGGACAACCAAATCCGCGTGTATTCAACGCGAATAGGTATAACGGATGTGACAATCAAGAAACGGAAGTTCAAGGGGAATAATTTTGGTGTCGCCTTTAACGGGCAATACTTCGCCATCATTTATGAGAATGATAATGGATATATTATATATGTACTGAAATGTGATAAAAACGGGGAGCTAAAAGTACGAAGAAAAGTTAGATTAGAAGATAATTTTGAAATATCCAAATATATAGCTATGGAGGGGAGATCAAACAAATTGTTTATCGGTGACATTACGAATAATTCTTTAGTTTGTTTATCAACTGATGGTACCGTTAAATGGAAAAGGGAACTTACGTCATGGCCACGTGGTCTTCTTGTAGTACAAGGTAAAGTTCTTGTTGCTACTTTTTTCGATCATAAAATCCATTGCTGGACAACGAGAGGAGAATACATTGGAGTTGTTTTAGATGAGACCAATGGAATATATTTCCCACTTAAACTTGTTCATCAGAGGACAACGAATAGATTACTGGTACAATGTGACTATTATGGGGATATCAAGGTATATGACTTGAGCTCTTTCCTGCCAAGCGAAGACTTGACCACAAGCATATGTGAGACGCCCACTACGGATATATCTGCAACACACGATCTTTCAGTGCACACGAGTGTGCCATCATTGCCATCATTAGACATACTAAATACCTCGTTAACGGACTAAATTTACTATAGGGAATATTTTAGTTTCTACCGCTACCTCCGTTATTTTAGACCCTACCATTGTAAATTTTAAAAGTACTTTAGGTAATTAGCAGTATGGACTGAATACGTAAATAATTGTCAAAATCTCTACCATGGTTATTTCGACTCTAGCAGTATGGACTGTATAACTAAGTACCGGAGGTAATTTATGGTCAAAATTTCTGCCATGGTTATTTCGACTCTAGCAGTATGGACTGTATAACTAAGTACCTGAGGTAATTTATGGTCAAAATCTCTACCATGGTTATTTCGACTCTAGCAGTATGGACTGTATAACTAAGTACCTGAGGTAATTTATTGTTAACACCTCTACCATGCTTATTTTGACTCCAGAAGTATTGAATGTATAAGTACTTTAGGTAATTTATTGTCATAATCTCTATCACACTTATTTGAACTCTAGCAGTATGGACTGTATAAGTGCTTTAGGTAATTTATTGTCATAATCTCTATCACACTTATTTGAACTCTAGCAGTATGGACTGTATAAGTACTTTAGGTAATTTATTGTCATAATCTCTATCACACTTATTTGAACTCTAGCAGTATGAACTGTATAAGTACTTTAGGTAATTTATTGTTAAAACCTTTACCATGCTTATTTCGACTCTTGCATTATTTATTGTGGACTATACACATATGTAATTTATTATCAGACCTACATATATAGAGTCAATGTACTGATTTTCTGCAGAAAGGATAGCTACACCTCAAAATACGAAGTTATCACGAGGTGACTATTTATTGGAACTAAAGCATTACAAATACAAATACAAATACACATGTTCAAAGCAAACTGATATATACCGTTTCTTCTGAGATCTTTTACATATTTTGATAGATTGAACAAAAAGTCAACAGTTAGATATTGATCTGCTGGAAGAGTAAATTATTTAAAGAGTTTGTTTATCCGTTGATATTTGTAACAGAGTTAATATTTGATGACTTTTTGTGTTGGGGTTTGTTCGAGTTTATTTTGGTACAATTTATTGAATTATAGGATTCACCAGTGTAACATTTACTGTACGGTTGCTAGAATTAAGTTTAGTTGTACGTCGACAGACCGCAAAATCGTGGCGGGTGTTACCGAACAGCAAAGGATGGTAATTCCTCCGTGACGTGTGACCTAGTCCCACTTCTTTATATCTTAGAAGTTTGCATATAGCAGTATCAAATCAGGGTTACCTCTACGTTGTACCTGTGCAAAGAGTATTGAAAAATTTACTTTGTAGTTTAAAGACAATATAAATAATGAAATGTTCTTGATAACTTCGAATAATAAAAATAATATATATATACAATCAAAATTTCTTTCAAATAAACAGGAATTTCAAAATAAGCGGATTAAAATGGTAATAGAAATTTAGCCGGTTAATCAAAATCATTTCAAATAAAGTGGGATTTCAAAATAAAAGTGTTCAATATATATATATATATATATATATATATATATATATATATATATATATATATATATATATATATATATATATATATATATATATATATATATAATGGGACCTCACAATTATGACCTGATTGACTGACTTAAAGACGTCTGATGAGTGAAATGGTTTCTTAAGTGAGGTTCTGTTCTAATTAAGAATTAATCAAGGTCTGAAATGTGAGATATATACATTACAATATTGTCTGGAAACATTTATGCTTGATTTGCAGCTCGTTTGAAATCTAGATTAAAATAATATTGTGTTAATCGTCGGTTTACATCTGTTCTTCACACTATGTTGTCTTTATGTAGGTCACGTTACACGGTTTTTAAAATATTTGCCCGCATATATTGCTATGTTTGTAAAGTTACATTGAATTAGATTCTTGGATAAAATTTGTGTTCGCAAAACGAAATTACAATTTTTATCCACTTATCCAATTTTTAGTAATCAATATTCCAATACAGGGATCAATATGAGAACAAAATAAATACATGTACATGTATTTGATTAAATATTTGATAATTAGCTTCAAGTTGGGTAGGCCTATTCATGGTTAGAATTGTTATGTATTTATGATGCCTATTTATACAAAACTGGAGAAATATATATATATATATATATATATATATATATATATATATATATATATATATATATATATATATATATATATATATATATACAGTGAAACCTGTATAAAGGGGCCACCCAAGGGACCAGAAAATATTTACCTTTATGTACAGGTGATACCCTTATACAAAGGTTCAATTTAGTTGAAGTATGCAGTCAAGGGACTTGAAAAAACTGGTCTTTATAAACAGGTAAACCTTATATAGAGGTGGCCGCTATAGCAGATTTTACTGTATATATAATCTATATACACAGTTCTCCCCACGTTATAACGCCAAAACCTGCATATCGTCATCTACCGCTGCTTTTCCGGCACAAATGGCCATTACATATATTGAACGTGACAAAAAGTTAAACAGCTAAAATGATGTATCGATTTTGTCAAAGCGTTTCGAAAAATTGTCAATCTTCTATCTCTTTATGTCTGTCTGTCTATGTATGTATGTTTGTATGTATGTATGTATGTATGTATGTATGTATGTATGTATTTATATATGTATATGTATGTTAGATATACCCTAATTGCAAATTAATTTAACTGAAATGACAGTCACTAATTCTATATGAATATGAATTATATGTAGTACTTTTGATACATTCAAAATGAAAAAAAAAATGTAGTTCAGCTTGTTGTTTTGCTGTGCAAAATTGTATTATTAACAAATGTAATTAACATTGTAAATATTGTATTAATTTTTAAGATATTGAGTTAATTCATGTTTGTTAAAAGACGAAAAGTAAACAAGATACACAACGATTTAGCTGTGTATATAATTATTTATATATTTAAGTTCAGTGCCATCATTAAGATTATGAAAAACTGAAATAGATATTAGTTAATCTTTTCAAATATGACTGCAAAGTCAATATTTGCAAAGTACAAAAAAATAATCATAAACGTAATAGAAATGTATTCGAAAACAACTTGCAAGTTTTTATTTTGAATGCTTTAAACTAATACCATCTAAGTATAAACTTGAAACATCATTTTTCACTTCACATAAACGCAAATCGGTTCATATGTTTAAATATTTTTTGCATTTTGTTATAAGTGAAAGGCTGTATGGCCATTACTGCATACCAAACTTAATTGGAGTCTTTGTTGTCCTATTGGAAATGTCAACGTCTATTGTTCAGATGATAGACGTGTTTTGGTTTTGGTGCACACCCATTTAACAGCCCTGATCACTATCAGCTGTGTATCAGGTAGCTTATAAATCAGTATTTTTCTGTCAAGATATCAACATGACATAAATCAATAAACCCACGCACCTGACCGTTTATGAGAAATATTTAAATTAAAGTGACATTAGCTGTATTTACAAAACAGAACAATAATAATAATAATAATAATAATAATAATAATAAATAAATCTTTTCCCGGGTACACTGTAATAGAATTTTCTTGTTCACTATTAAAAACTGGCCATCCCCAACGGAAAATTGCTAAATCTGGCGTAAAACCCTATTCAAAGAGGAAAAAAAAAAGAATAGAAATTTTGGCGAATACAAAACTGTATAGAACCATTGACCCCTAAAGACTCATTTGGACTGACCTAAATGAAGAGTCCATTATTTTTTCAGGGGTTGATGAGTTAAATCGGTCATTACTAGTAGTGCAGATAATATATAACGATATTGAAAACCGAAAAAAAAAAAATAGATTTACGATCAATCAATTTATAGACAAATTATATTTATATATTTCACGTATTGACGATACTATTTATGGAGACAACAAAACTAGAACATGATCAACAACCACGTGTACACTGAAGTGCAACAGAGATGTTTAGAAAGTGACATTTAAATTAACTTCAATTGCAGCACGCCAGGAGGAAACAACGTATGTATTGTTAGAGGGCGCTATTTACCTAGGAGTTAATGGGAGCAAAGATATAAATAGTGATTTATTACTACTAAACAGTTGATGACGAAAATAACAGGGTGGCAAAACAAGTTGATTATAAGAAACGTATCCAATAATAAACATATAAATCATTAAAGAATATTTCAGTTAATATTGTTTATTTTTAACTTTGGGTAGGGGAAATGGCTAAATGATATCTTTTTGACTTAACTAAAGTTTTATAGGATTGCACATATTTTTCCATTAGGTATGAAACGATAATTTAAATGCATATTTATTTTTTTGCCATAAACTCTTTGAACAACTCTTGAGTTTAACTTGACGGATGTGAATGACAGCTGGTCCCACCTCTAGATTTCCAGAGGTCCGAGGACGTACTAGGCGTGTTATTTCCAATGGTCACCAGATTTGTATATGTATCCTGGACATCCTTATACTTTGGTATCGGAGATTCTTATATCCATTCAATATTTCAACATTTAACAAACTATGCAGTATTTTAAGTGTTCGATAAAGTTTTAAATTTTGTTTTGAAATATAAAAAATCTCAGATACCAAAGTATAAATCTTTAGGATGTCCAGGATATAGATACAAATCTGACAAAAATGGACGAACACGGACCTCTGGAAATAAAGAGGTCATGTAATCCTTATATAGAGCTGCCATGGATGAGTAAGCATCCCCTGTCGTCCGGTCATAATAATTGAGGAACAAATCCTTGTCACAGTTGGTACAGACTTCTCAACAACCGCCAACGAAAAGGTAACTCGACATTTCACTTAGTGAAGGAGAATAATCGCAAACAAGTGTATTATACCGACCGTAAAACTTGCGGAACGTTGACATCAAACGCGGTTTTCGATATCCCTGTGTCAATTATTTGTCAGTGAATAGTTTACATCTGTATATGAAATGTTTATATGTTGCACACTCCCTGGCGTATTGGATCATTTATGAAATATACTCCATATGCGGGTGACTGTGGGAAAACAAAATCACAGTTGTACAATATCTTTTGTATATTGGCCTTGTTTGCAATCACATGTACTCTGTTTCTCTAAATGAAGTTACCCGTTCGATAGCTGTTGTTGAGTCGTATATACCAATAGAATTGTGACAAAGATTTATTCAGCAAATATTTTATCTGAATTTAACTGTGGTCTCGCGGCGGATGTAACCGGTCAAAAGGGGATGCTCCTCTACGGTACCTCATCCCATCTCTGGATTTCTAGGGGTCCTTGTCTGTTCATTTTCATCAGATTTGTATTTTGTATCATGGAAATTCAGAAGAGTGATACTTAAGTATCTGTGATGTTTATATTTTACCCGGTTATTTATTTTCATTAGTTTGGTGACTACATACAGGTGTTACTTTTATCATTAACCCGGATCACATCAAGATGTACTGGATTATGAATCTATTCATATCACTTTTGCACGCGCCTCATTACACACACGACAACATGGTGGTTCAGATTATTAGAATGTTTACAGCACGAGCAAAAAGTCTCGGATTAGTGCCATACCTAAGATTAATACGAGTACAGTAAAACCCCGTTAAACTACCACCATTTGTTCAGCCAAACTTTGGCATTATAAAAGAGCTTGACAATAGGTTGAAATTATAGGCAAACGTTGGGAAAGTGAAATTTAAAAAAGTGAGGTGGCAAATGAAAAGTTGGCATTATAAAGAGGTATTACTGTACTGACTTTTCTTTCACTCATTTTAAATAAGAGGACTGTTTTACGGGAAATGTGACACACACACACACAAACACACACACACACACACACACACACACACACACACACACAAACACACGTGTGTGTGTGTGTGTGTCACATTTCTTAGGTATGTCGGTATCAGCGATTTTTTATAATAAAGTTATAGATAGCGCCGTTGTTTTAATTCTAAACTACCCTAAAGTCAACAAGGGCCACCATGTCCTATTGATTAGAGCATCGTGCTTTAATGCAAATAATCTCTTACCTCTAACCAGCACAGGTTCGAGCCTCGTATGAAGATAAGCTGATTTTGAGAGAAATATTGTAAGTTTACTTGCGGACGGCCGGTGTTCTCTATTCAAACAGACATTTGCAGGGTACTTATATAGGATCATGTAGCAAACTTTCTTTGATAGTTTTGGGTAATCTCATCATTGTCGTGACCGGACAATAAACTGTCAGGTTCAGTGTGGTTGATTGAATAAATTACAATTGAAAAATGTCAAACCTAGGTTTTTAAAGCAATTTTCACAAGATATATAGGAATTTACGAATTTTTATGCCTGAGTATATATCTTTTTTGTTGTTATATATTAATATAAATAGTAAAAAAGAAAACAAAAAATTGAAGGAAAAAGATTTGAGCCTTCACTTTCACTACATGTATATGACATGGAATTTAAGTACATGAATATATATATATATATATATATATATATATATATATATATATATATATATATATATATATATATATATATATATATATATATATATATATGTGTGTGTGTGTGTGTGTGTGTGTGTGTGTGTGTGTGTGTGTGTGTGTATTTACATTGTCAATACTGAACATAGGAGTATCTCGAACACAGACTCTATTGTTTTGTTGTAAAACCGTTTGTCTAATATTTGCTACACCTGTATAACGTCATATGTACTTCCTATACGATCTACACGTTTGTATATATATTATTAATGACAAAGTAATAGTGTTACAAAAGAGGTAAAAACAAATGATCATGACAATCGATTCTGTGAATAAGACCTCATCAGTTTAACTCGAAATTGAAATAAATGTATATTTCCAAAATCTGGTATTAAACAAGGCCAAAAAATAAATCTAAATCTGTTGATTTGCCATGTTGCAGGTGCGACCGTTCAATGGAGGATACTTACAAAATCATGGCACCTGGTACCACCTGTGAATTATTTTGTATATATAAGATTTGTATAGTGACATGCATTAAAATACATCGTTTCAAAACGAACAATCCCCCCTGTCCTCTAAACATACAAATGATTTGACTTCCACTGTTAATCTCTGCTTCTGTTATCTGTCTCTCTCTGTCTCTCTCTCCCTCTCTGTTCCTATCACCTTAATGTCAAATCTCAATCTCTCTCTCTCTCTCTCTCTCTCTCTCTCTCTCTCTCTCTCTCTCTCTCTCTCTCTCTCTCTCTCTCTCTCTCTCTCTCTCTCTCTTGTAAATGTGGATATTTTCTTATGCCAGCAATACGCGTCGTGATATTATATGCGATGTCACACCTTTCTATGATTAGTCCTTTATTAAATGATGATTCTTGGCCATAGCTCTGGGACTGGTACGCAGGGGGTAATTTACACGAAAAACTCGCGTTCATCGCGTATTAAGTGTAAATTACCCCCACGCGGCGTAAATTTCCAATCCGGAAAATTACATTCGATATCCTATACATCAAACCAGTTGTCCTACTTTACAATTACATGCACATTCACCCCAAGTCAAATACTTTTAGAACGGAGAGGAATAAAATGTTTTTCTCCTGTTGATTAATAGCATACTAGTTATACGCATCCAATTGCCTTGTATCTTCTCCTATACTATACATAGTATTTACACAACTTCCCAGTATACCTATTTTCAATTTATCTTATTTTTTACCAATCGATGGGATTGTCTAAAACTGACATATTTGTTTGCTAGGCATAATCAAGACCAAAATTGTTTACTTTATAATTTTATTTGGAAAATCTATGTTGTTCAAAGATAATATTGTCCAATATGTACTAGATGACTTTAATGGTAAAGTGTTTCCATATGTGTGAAACGTTGTTCATGAATACGTGACATTTCCCGTACCGTGTTGACACTACCGAACACAGTTTGTGAACCATACTTCAAACAAAGTTGATAAAATGTTAGGGACATAGAAGCAATAAATGTATCGTGCTTGATTGACTTATATGTAAATATTGAAAAAAAAAAGGAAAATAAATATGCCAAAGAAGTGACCTATTCCTTCATCCATTCTTAATTTTCTAATTTCCGAGTTTTATAAGTGATGCATATCGGTAAATATTTACAAGTAAAATATCAATAAAAACGTAATCAGGTGGGCGCAGAATCATAATCCGTGAATAGGAAATGGGTTTATATATATATATATGGACATGGAAATGTTTTGCCAGTTCTATTTAAATTGTAATTAGCAGAGATGGTGCATGAGACAGACAGTGTATATGATTTGTCCAATTTGAGCAGAACTAGAAGGTAAGATATAAAGAAAGATGTGCATTGACAGAGAGTTCCTGGTAATTACATGTATGCATGTCATAGTGACAATAGCCGTATACTTATTTTAACGCACATCTCTAGGAGTCGCGTTAAATGCCAATGTTTGCAATTATTATGTTACACGTAAAATGTTGAGATACCTGTTCGTTTGTAGTTGTCGGGTCTTCTGTACCGATTGTGACGAGGATTTCATTTAAACTACACTTTGGACTAACCAGACAACAGGTGATGCTTACTTCTACATGGCACGTGATCCCACCTATTAATTTTTAGAGGTTTGTGTTTGTCCAATATTCACCATATTCATATATTGTCGTCATATCCTTCCGAAGATTAATATATTTGGTATCTGTGACATAAGAGAGAGGTTAATTATATATCTTAATAAAGTTTAAGAATGATTTCTCATGCCCGTTAACCTTTAAGTTTCCCTCGAGGAACCATACCTTTCTTTTGCCATATGAGAGTTTGACGTGGGAAAAGTCACAAAGTCTTTAATGAAACCTCAGGTATCAAGTCATTATCAGAAAATGTCCATTTTCATGTGTAAAAACAACAAGAAAAACATAAATAACTGAACCATTTCAATATCTGAACTTGCAAATGTAACCATAATGAGTGCAAAAGAAACGTTTGTAATTCGTAATTGCAACCCGCTTGGTTGCTATAGCAAAACAATGTGTAAACATAATTAGTGCATTGTCCCTACTGTTACCATATGAAAAAATACAATTAGCACAAAGATAACCCATAAAAATTGAATACTCATGTGATATTCCAATGGTTTCAAGTATAAATAATCGAATGAAACTGAAAACTAAACACATGGACGATATAAATGGCTATAAAGAGATAGTTGTTATTTACGGACATTTTGCCGATACCTTTCAATACCTTGGATGAGCAAATGTAGGACGAAAAACAGGAAAACAAACACTAAAAGTACTACAGATATTCACGGAGTTATCTCTTAATATCATGAAAGTTAGATTTATAAGAATAAATATGATAAAAAATTTAAAATTAACAAAAAAAAAAAAAAAAACAAAAACAAAAAAAAAACAGGTAATAAGACAGATATTTTGGGCAAAGAATATTAATAATTAATTTCAATGTCACTTTTTAGAATGTTAAACACTTAAAAACATTTTAAAAATGCCAGACAATTATTTTGAGAAGTCTATTTTCTAAAATTTCAATTTGAAAACAATTTTTAAAACTTGATGAACTACACATGTCTGTACTGTTACTGAATTTGAAAAGATAACCAAAAAGTGTACACGTGAAGACATATGTAATGAATTTGGTGCTTAAGTGCATATATTGGTCTTTTAATTAATAAATCTCTCAACCAAATTGAAAGTAAAATTGCATTGGAAACAATTTGTGGGTTGAATTTCAAAAGTTTTGTCCATAAACTAGATAACAGCACAGACAGTAGCAGCATGGATACTCTACACCTGTTTTGCAAAGCTATAAATAACAGGTGAATCTGCATCACTCTTTTGCGTGTTTATATGTAAGTTTCACCTATGTGCATATTTGATCAATTTTGAAATAAAAATGCAAATACTTGTTCCATGTGTATTATTCAAACAGCATGGACATTACAAAAGTGACATTTTAAGTCTACTTTCCTTTGTTATTTGGTTGCAAACAGGAAAAGATGCAGCAGCAGGTGCACTATGGGTACTTGGCACAAGCATGACAAAAGTGTTTCATCCGGATTTAACTTTGTCTGGTAACAGGACCGACATCAAAATTTGGGACATAAATACATTTATTAAATTATGTTTATTCTGTAATCAAACATCAAGTTAATGCTTTTGGTGGTCTTTTTGATATTATTTCTTTAACAAATAACATAAAGTATTTAAAAAATGTTTCACAAAATTAAAATATGCGTTTCCAAACATTCAGACTTTGTAAAGGGGCATAATCCCAAATACACTGTTGAAGTTAAAAACATTAAATTGAAAAAAAAACATTTACTGTTTTTGTATTTCTGTATATTACATCCACAAAAACAGAAAATATGTAAAACTCATACAACATGTATAATAACACATGTCTTTATCATTATATGATTGTGAATTATTCTGAAGCATCTTAAGAGTAATCATCAGTTTATGTGGCCTCTGTGACGAAGTGGTTAGGACATCAGGTAGCCTACATTGTAACCGAGTTCTGTCCTCCACCATTATAATCTGGCTATCACCATATAACTGAAAAATTATTTATGTTGTAAAACGTCAAACAAGCAAATGTGATCAGTTACACGCGCTATGCTACGAGTATAAAAGTTAAAGCATATACCAAATTTTTACATTCATCACGCACTGTGTTAATTATTTATGTCATAACCTTGGGAATATTTCATTAGATGGATATAGACCAATAGTATAAAGGAATTAAAATGGTCAAAATAATCACATTTTACACGAATACAGACTTATGGTTTTTACAAATGTAAATTCTTTCCGGACCTGTCGTCGCTTCCATATACATTTAACCACGGCTGACGCTAAGTTAATTTTGTCCACAAATGAAATAACTCAATATAGAACTAAAAGAAAAAAATAAATCAATTGTACACCCACAAAATACAAAAGATTGATAATGTTTATGAAAATTTAATAAAGGGTCAAAACGCAATTTCTATATTGGTCATTCCATTCTGTATTGCTGCCTGTTTACGAGTAACGCGGCTCAATTGTTATGTACTATACTCATTTATAAAAGCGAGTATTGTTCGATAGCATGTTTGTCAGCATTTATAAAGAGAATATATCAATGTTTGACATATATTACACGAGTGAACGGTTATACAATACATACATGTACGGGGACTTATGAAAGAAATCGAAAATGTAACATAGATGAGATGTAGTTTAACACGACGGAATTTCATACACTTTTGGAAATTATTTCATTATTAAGGTAGGGTAGGATTTATTTTGTAAAATTGTATACACATCTGCTCATTTTTTGTGTATTATATATATATATATATATATATATATATATATATATATATATATATATATATATATATATATATATATATATATATATATATATATATATAATTTTTGTATATGCTGTATAATGCGACTTGACGGTCGCGGGTTCGAGTCTCGGCGGAGGTGGCTGGCTCTTCCTGTACTTCGGATGAGACAGTAAAAGCCGAGGTCCCTTGTCACAGTAGGTCTCGGTACGTTAAAGAACCCTCACTGCTCAATGGCCGTAAGGGCCAAAATTTGAATCGCTTCACTAACCTGAATAATCCAATCAGATTATGACGTCATAGTAATTTACGTCAGAATTTTGTGACGTTGCATTGACTACATCGCAACACTCGAGTGTTTTTTTTCTTCAAATTACTGGTATAAGAAAGTTGTGATTTATTGTATAATTACAACTGTAAACCTATCATTCTTTTGCAGTATACGTTCAATATATTTTCTTTGTTTTTTATTTATCATTTATTTATCCTTGATTTATCCTCAATTTTGAAACGGAAATACAAACTCCGCAGAATCATATATTGAACGTCTCTGATTGGGTTCCCGTTTTTTCGAGAGCGGCGAGTAACATTTTAACTGGTTAGCTTTCACACCCTATTGGATCTGAAGAGTTCCGATCAAGGGCGTTAATCATTCACGAAAGCGCTTCACCGGCATTTGGTAACGTCTCCATATCAGTGAAGGATTCTTGAGTGGGACGCTAAACAACAATAATATGCTGTATTCTCAATATTTCATGATGCAACATATATTACACTATGTAAACAAGTATAAAGATTCTTAATGGAATCACTCAGCCTTACTTTTCCTTTAAAATGATTCTTTATGGGATACCTGTTTTTATTTTATCAATTAGAATTTTTGAATTATATATATTATCATAATTACATTGAAATCAATTGATAAAATTTGGTTTATAATAATGATGATGATGATTGTAATGTTTAATTATAATTGATAATTACATAATGATTATCAACATTTTCCTGTTTTCATCTTCAGTCTATTCAAAATGACCACGAGTAAAAAAGAAACACAGGACATAGTTCGTAGAATGAAACACAACGAAAAGCAACTGACATTAGAGATAGAAAAAATGAATTCTAAACTTATAGGGAATTTGTCTGGAATAGACCAATCCCTCCGGAAAATGCAGAGCAATTTCCTGGAAGTGGAACCCTATTACCTGAGGCGCAGATGCTCGGTGGAACCAGCTTCAGACAATGATCAACAGGCTATTGATTCCTTCAGAAATCGATCACGTAGTTTTGGCACAATCGATACTCTGTCAACAAATGGGAGGTGGTTGGAAGTGCGAAGAGGTTCCTCGCAATGCATCAGTCGAACTGACTCAAAAGAATCAATTTCATCAAACGGAAGCAGTCGTTCACGTGGACAAAGTCCGTCTAGAGGAAATTCAAAGCGACGCGACTCCAGTCCGTGCCACAATCTGCACCTCGGTATACCCACGTGTACAATCAACGCGAACAGTTCTGATGGACTTCAGTTTTATCGGAGCAATGACAGAAATCTATCGTTGCCGGTTGGAACAAATGGACAAATGAGAGAAAATAACAGAAGCAAAAACGATCAAGCACGGGAGGTTTCACCCGATACGGATAATTGTTTTCTACTTTTACGAAGGGTGAAAATGGAGTTAAACCATCGGACCCCGAAAACAGTCCGGCAGTTGAAACAGACCAATAAAACATCGACACAGGAACGGCAGGAAATTGCAAAAATGGAGGAAGAATATCTTAAAGAAAACGCTAAAAGTGAAATAGATATTTACGAAGAATTAGAGGACTGTACTTATATTCGGCGTCCATATAAGGATACAGAATTAACGATTGAGGAAATATTCGGTCATTCAGTCGAAAAAGAAAACAATTGTGGTCTCGAAGACAAATCTAAAGGAAATAGTGATTCGTCCGACTAATATTGACTATATAAAATAAACCATAGAGTCAAAATTCCACAAAAATTAACAGATCGACGTTAGAATGACCTTGTTTTCAATCATTTTGTCTCGTTACTGGAAATCACTTTCATTTCGCGGGAGATTAATTTTGCGTAGTCGTTCGCTAATTCAAATATGTTGCGAATATTTGTATAATTGTTTTTTTTAATCAATCTTTCTTCACGTATATTACAACGCTTTGTAGCTATCGAACTAATTCTACTAAAGTGCAAAATGCACAACTCTGTATAAAAAAACGGCTAAAACAACTATAAATATATGTAATACTATATTCTCAACTCTGTTATAACACTCTAAATTCAAAGATATTCTGAAGACAGCAAGGGATATATATGCTCAATATGATATTCATGTCACAGTGATTTATGTCTATCTTGGCCACAGTGTATTTTGAGTCTTTTCTCTGTAAAACTATATTTTTAGAATCATGTTTATAACATTTTTAACCACTATTGTTGGACCGTTTTTAGTCCCTGAGAATAAACATAAACTCAGGTTACTGGTATTTCGGTAGCAGCTGTTTATTTCATACTCATAAAGTCTTTTTCAGCGGTTACTCTTGGACGGACTTGGCAATACATTTCAGATTAGTATTTGGTATGATAATCTGTGTGTGGGCGAGCATCTGCGTGTGTGTGGCCATATACATTGTATATGGATATACAAATGGTCTCAACACGAAAAACAATTGCAAATCCCAAACAGGGTGGGACCAGGTGTGCCGTTGCAAATGTTACATGGAAATCTTTCGAGTTCGGTGAAAAGGTCATCAATTAGCTTTAGATCTGATTGGTGAAAGGGACTCACTGTATATGTTCGTGTTCCATAACACTATCTAACGCTCCTGGGAGGGGGGCTTCATATTGTTTAACGAGATCCCGTATCGACCATAAAACTTTGTGACGATTTCAAATATCAAAGAGAGAAAAAAATAGAATTGTGCTTGTGTATCTACTAAAGTTGATGACCTTGGTTTCCAAAAATGGTTTTAGCTTTTGAATCGCGACTGGTGTGACTGATCGGCATGTAGACATGTACTGATACTGGATCACGGTAAAATGTCACGGCATTAGGTAAAACGTAGATAAAAATCGTCATTTAAAAAGGACTTCCGTTGTGAATTTTATATCACATCACCTTTCATATAGATAAATTGTTGAAAATGATCCTGTCAATTCTGATTCTGTTTATTTTTACTACGAAACATCATGTTTCAATTAAGTTTTCATATGGTGTTTTTGTTTTGTTTCCCTTACTGCTTTCCACGTCAAGACAAGTATTTGTTCATTTTAAGGAGACGTCACTGATTATAAGAAGGCGAGGTGCAATAACCCTTAACAAAAGAGAGGATTTTTTGGTTACAAATATGAATACCCAAAAAGCTGCTCTTTGTACAATATTTCGGAGTGAGCATGTGCCTGCGTTTTACAAAACATCACACAATTATTATTTTTCCAATTTTTGTTTGTTTATTGCGGATCTGATGTGTACACAACTGCGTTTTTGCTTATTGACGTGTATTATTTACAGTATATTTATATATATATATATATGTATTACATTGTATATTTGTTCATTATAGAATAACATTGAAGTGTTTATTTTATCATTGATTTGTTGATCTTCTGTATTTTATACAAACAGTTTTAAAGAGGAAGTTTGACATTTTAAAGAATTTTCTGTCAAGTAAACAAAATAAAGCAACTGTATAAACGTATATAGTGTGTCAGAGTCAACACTATTAAATCTAATAAAAAAATCTAAAATATTTGATAAATGACTTTATATATAATTCGTAAACCTATATGTAGTGCTGCTTACTTCAAGGTATAGATCACAGTCAAACTTTGATATAATTAACATTGAATAAGTTTACTGCTTATAAAAGAATGATTAGACACACACAGACAGACACACAAACACAGACACACAAAAAACAGATACACACAAACACAGACACACACATATTTGCATATACGGATACCATTTCTACTAAGTATACATATACATTTGTTCTACCTTTCATTATTACATATACTAGTAATTTTATTGAACCTAGTTATATAAAAGACCCCCTAGCTGAACGACTGAAATTGGCCTCATTAGCAAGGTGATCTCTTTATTTAATGCTTTAAAAAATAAAATGTGGTCTACAAAGCAAGGTTCCACTCTATGTATGTATGTGTGTGTATATATATATATATATACAGAAGTAAAATGAAATGTAATTTGTATTCCTCTTTCTCTACGAGTATGTGAAATACAAAATTAACCATGTCTTTTTCATTGAAATTGAAATGGTATAAAGGTTTTGAAAAATTCCTTTGGACGTATGTTGACCACATTTTCCCCCAAAATATTTGTGTTGATCAGAAACGTCTGTGTAAGTAATGATACAGATTTTGAATAAAACACAAGAGGAAATATAATAATATTGCTTTACTCTACACAATCTGCACCAATCGTACATAGATATTTTTATATACAACTAAATCACATGATCAGAAAATTACAGGCTGCGTAAAATATTAAAACATTAGTACATGTGTCATCAAATACATGATCAAAACATCCATAATGAAACAAAAAAAACATTCTTGTAAGTCACAACAAATGTTGCATGTTGTAACGTTAAACACGTACTTGAGTAATATTAACGACTTCAAATTTAATCATATTTTGCAGATAATTGGAATAAACTTTCCGCTAATTACTGAAATCTGACCACAATCAGTTCTTTTCATGCAAAAGGTATTCATATACATTCACTGTGATATCAGCAACACTTTTGCCGATGATTCCAAACAATCGTGCAGACTTTGTCGGGAACACAGTTTAAATTTCTCCGTCATCTATTAGGACAAAAAAATTCAGTAACTCTGCTGTGTTTATAAACAGTATTGAATTTGCACAACTTACTTCAGACATAGATTTTATCCAATTCACAGAAAATGTATGGATACAAGCAAGGTAATATGGACTAGACGGAGTACTATAAAACAGTGCGATGATAGATAACCTGTGTTCTATTGGACAAGTGGTGGTCTTATTAAGAAAAAATACAAAAACGATATCATATGTTTGACTATAAATCTGTCAGTGAAATAAGATTACTGTTTATACAGATAAAGCCTGAATACCCTTGAAATTGATTGCTGTTAAATATGAAACTGATTACACACTCTGAGAGTGGAAATCATGTGTGTCATGGATACGCGTTTCAATCTGAACAATTTGTTGTTGCAAAATGAACTACTGTCCGCAGGACTCTCTGTGGAGATTGGAAAATCATCCACAGTTCTACTCAGCTGTTAAATTAGCTAATTTGTTTTAGCAAAGTTAAAAACAAATGTACACTTATATACATATAATAGTTTAGGAACTATGATTAATTCTGATTAACAATCTGTAATGACATGTATGTCAGGTTTCATTTTGACTAGAATATTAGACCATTCAAAATGAGCTCTTTTGTTTAACAAAAGGAAGTGGAAAGTGCAGGTGGAAAATGGAAAAGGAAAGCAGTATTTGACAAATGTTGAAAGATCAGTAAGACACACATATAATGGGAGGTAAAATCTACACTTCTGCCATGTACTAGTATTTTTTAATTTCGTCACCAATATTTTACTTCAAAATTTTATCAACATCTGTACATATAACATCAAAATGCCATAAAAATGTATACTGACATCAGCAGAATGTCACTGGCATGTGCACATATTTAAGCAATCAGACCAAGTTTGATGGAAACGGAAAACCTAGTTCACAATGCACAGAAGGTAGGAGTAAAAATTAATTTGAAAAGTACATTTGTGTTACATTAACACAGAAGAATTCATTCAGGATGGTCTTCAACAAATAACACAACTAAGGTAAGGATATAGAAAAAATATATATCAACTACCTATAACATGATAATGAAATGAGAAAATCCATATAATTTTGTCACTTTTACATTTGTTCAGTAATAAAGTCTATTTTTTGCTAAGGTTAAGGTGGGGTATAAGAGGTCATCTCACAGCCCTTCAGCATTAGATAAATTAACAGAGTTAAAATATCATAACATGCGCACAAGGCTTTAAGTCTCATCTGTACTTAGAGGCCCCACCATATCTAGGTCCCAACATATCTAGGCCCCACGATATTTAGGTCCTGTTGTTTTTAGAAGAATATGAAAATGTATGAAGTCAATGTAGAGCATATATCTATGGGAGCCTCATTGCTTGTGGACTCGAGTGACTGAGGTGACCTCTTTAAAATGCAAACAAACAAATCAGAGTACACCAAGATATTTAAATGAACAATCAAATCATATCTACACCAGCTTTTTAAATATGAACCATTGACTCACCGAGGTAATTTATATGAACCGCATGTACAAGGAAATAAACATCAGTTGAGTGACATGTCGGTGAGACAGTAATGAAATTGACGATCATTCAATATTTTACATGTTAAAAAGAATGGAATGTTTTTAATCTTAACAAATAATTACAATACGGATTTCTCATTTGATCAACAAACTTATCTACTTCACTCGACCCTCTGGGCAGATCACCTTGGATAATATACATTTGTTTTTTCCGGTATAAATATTTATAACAAATTATATGTATATATAAACAAACTATAAACTATCTACTATGTAACTCCTCTCCATATACTGGTGCATTTTGTCATTACCAGCTAGAATTATCTCCCTTGTCTTAAATGTATGTTAGTAAATATGAACCTGATAACATTACCTGAATACAGAAAACAATTATTTGGTTAAAATTGGTCTTCCTTTCTCTGTTGTAAATTGTAATAAAGCGTCTAAATGTTTATATTCGAAAAAAGACACTCAACCAAAAGTTCAACAAGGTTTAGCAATGAGTCATGATAAATCTTTTTTCTTACAGAAATTTGATGTGACAATATTTTTCACAAATTATTTTCAGACACTGGAAAACTGTTCTCAATATTGTATACAAACTCTCTGCTGTAACATAATGAAATAGATGGATTGATCAACGTTCTTATTATAGAAAAGTCTGACCTGATTTAACACTGGCCATTTTTGAATGTGAATTTTCTCACAAACAAAGGGAGATAATCTTGATTTACAATCAAATGATAGCACTCTACGCTGTATACTTTAATCCTTCTAATCACATAAACAAGAAAGTATATTGTAATAATGATAACTATGCTTTAGCCTGAATCACTCCCGGAGCATCAGTAGAATTGTCCGCTAATTGTCTTCCCAAGTACTCCCTGAAACAGAAATAAAAGAAAAACGCCATTTAATATTATATTATTTGTAGTGGACACGTATGGTCGGTACCTGATTTTGAATATAATTGTAAGATAAGATATGGCTAGTAGTAGTATGGTTGAACTGTAATGAATTGTTTTTGGAAACTGTCATATTGAAAACATATCTGAAATTTGAATGTCAAGGTCAAAAGGAAAGGTCAAGGTAAAAAAAAAATGAATGTCATAGTCAAATATCTATCAGCATATGGAGTTTGAATGTTAAACTCTTAATTGCTTAAAACAGAGAAAAACTCCATAGCTAAACCAAATTGTTAACTAAGACAGACAGACAAACAGACAGACAGACAGACATTTTCAATTTATAGAAACAAAATTATCCATATCTTTGGTTAGGTCAATATTTCCATTCTGGATATAATTAACAATTTAGACTACAACATGTATACAGTTTGTAATTACATGACAAATCTTTCCTTGTACTGAGATGTATTCTACAGTGAAACTTGTATATAAAGACCCCCTTAGGGACACAACAAAATGAGTCTTTATAGGGAGGTGGTCTTTATACAGAGGTTGATTTGTACACAAATGGTACTACTGGGGACAGCAAACAAAAACTGTCTTATGACCAGGTGGTCTTTATACACAGGTGGTGGCTAAAGCAGGTTTTTCTGTACTTCATACTTTACACTTTTATAGATACTAACTTATCAACCCCTGAGCATTGCTGAGGTCACATTTAGACTCACCCAAATCAATAAATCTACTGTCTAATTCAGTTAACCACGCTTTAAAATGGACAGGTCCAAATATGACTTCAGGGGTTGATGAGCTAACAGATATATAATGATTACAGACCGGTCGTTATGGACAGGAAGTCCTTATATGAGGGGGGTTGCTAAAGCAAGTTTGACTAATTACAGACCTATGTAGATAAAACCTACTTACCAGTTATGAACCATTAGTTTCTGTACAGCAATCAAAGCTTCAAATCTTACATTGGGATCTTCATGAGACAAATAGTGCATCACAAGTTGTTTTCCTCCCAGCTGTTCAATAACACTGAAGATACACATGTATTATTTCTCGTCATTTATTTTAAATTGTAGTTCTTACATACATGTAAAGCATTACAAAGTGGTGGAGCTGTTGCTTCTAGTCTACATGGGTTCAAGCCCTGCTAGAGTTTTACCCAATCAAGTGTTTACCACTTAAATGTGACAATAAACCCCAACATATAAAGTAAAGACAGACAGACTGGGAGAAAATAGGGAGAGAGTCCCGGAAAAATAATCAGGTGTTTGTCATAAAAGAATATATATTGTACTTAAAATGCAAATTACTTAACTGAATTGAGGAGTAATTTTGTATCTTATCTATGACAAGACTAAAATAATTATCAACAACTAATTACCTTTTCTCCAAATCATAAGGTTGACATTTCAGCATAAAAAATTAATTTGACATTGGATATATTTACTCAGATAAAATTTTCATGTGACATGTAATAATATGACATCAAGTTTGTAAAAGTTTGAGTTGATTCTTCTGTTTAATGTTTATTCTAATTTCTTACTACAATATTGTTCTTTTGATTCTAAATCATTTTGTAACAGCAGTTTTATATTACCTTTTCCCCCTCGGATAATGTCTGACGTATTCTCCAAGGTCATGAGCGGCCACTGAGAGTATCAGAGGATCCTTGCTGCTCTCCAATAAACGAACTAGTATCCTGTTGAATTAGAGAATAGGAATTGACTTTTGATGTGTCAGTCAGTTAGGATCCTTGATTACTGCTCTCAGTCAACTAAACCAGTCAAGAAAACTATAGTATCAATCAGTCAACTAAAGAATTAGAGATAGATAGAATTAAAGAAGCCAGTCATTTGATGTGATAGATATCAGTCAACTAAAGAAGCCAGTCATGTTAGAAAACTTGATAAATATCAATCAGTCAACTAAAGAAGCCAGTCATGTTAGAAAACTTGATAGATAGATATCAGTCAACTAAAGAAGCCAGTCAACTAAAGAAGCCAGTCATGTTAGAAAACTTGATAGATAGATATCAGTCAACTAAAGAAGCCAGTCATGTCATGTTAGAAAATTTGATAAATATCAATCAGTCAACTATAGAAGCCAGTCATGTTAGAAAACTTGATAACTATCAATCAGTCAACTAAAGAAGACAGTCATGTTAGAAAACTTGATAACTATCAATCAGTCAACTAAAGAAGCCATAACTTGATAGATCAATCAGTCAACTAAAGAAGCCAGTCATGTTAGAAAATTTGATAAATATCAAAACTATAGAAGCCAGTCATGTTAGAAAACTTGATAGAATCAGTCAACTAAAGAAGCCATGTCAGAAAACTTGTAACTATCAAAAAATAAAGAAGCCAGTCATGTTAGAAAACTTGATAACTATCAATCAGTCAACTAAAGAAGCCAGTCATGTTAGAAAACTTGATAACTATCAATCAGTCAACTAAAGAAGCCAGTCATGTTAGAAAATTTGATAAATATCAATCAGTCAACTATAGATAGAGAAAACTTGATCAATCAGTCAACTAAAGAAGCCAGTCATGTTAGAAAACTTGATAAATATCAATCAGTCAACTAAAGAAGCCAGTCATGTTAGAAAACTTGATAAATATCAATCAGTCAACTAAAGAAGCCAGTCATGTTAGAAAATTTGATAAATATCAATCAGTCAACTATTCATGTTAGAAAATTTAAATATCAATCAGAACTAACTATCAATCAATCAGTCAACTAAAATAAATAATGTAATCTAAAACAATTATCCAGATTCAAAAAAAGACCCAACATTTACTTTACAAAGTATCTTAAGAGTATATTACATTTCCTCTAGAATAGTAAGCCAATGGTTTGTGATGTAATCCATTCATTAATAAAGATGATAAAAAGTGACCTGATTATATGAATATTTGCTGTGACCTTGAGGTCAAGTGACCTGGTCAGATGAATTTTTGCTGTGACCTTGAGGTCAAGTGACCTGATCGGATGAATTTTTGCTGTGACCTTGAGGTCAAGTGACCTGATCGGATGAATTTTTGCTGTGACCTTAAAGGCATACAAGCTGTCAAAATGGATATTTTGTTTGCATAGAAAGTTTTATAAATATTCGACGTTTTATACAAATAAACTGTGTTTCAAAAAATTTGGGAAAAGAAATTGAATGTGAATAATAGGTGAGTAAACGTTTGTATATCAATTGTCATTCTCGGCTGTATATGTATGATATGCTACACTTTTCCATGGCAATATATCTTTTTATCTTTTTTTTAATCAAAGTTTTGGTCCAATTGAGGGAACTTTTTTGTTTTTTAATCAAAATGACAGTCTGTATGTCATTAAGGTCATCATGGTATGCAATACATCTTCTGCTGAAGTAAAAAAAAAAACTTGTCTCAGGTTCCACAGATGAAATAAAGAAAAAACTTTGATGAGTTGAAGTTCATGGGACCACAAAGAAAAGTTTGAAACATTGGGACATCGACTCATGAATGATTTTTAGTTTCAAAGGTTCTATAACAGATCACAAAATAACGCGGGAGCGATCGATAAGGTTACTTGGAGGTTATGACAAATACAAATCACGTAACCTCACTTTTGTTCTCAAACTTATTTGTCACTTTGTTTTTTTACCTACATGTACTTTGAAATACATACTACACTTGTCAATATATATGTATACAATGTATGTAATTAGCAGAAATGAAAAAAAGCAATACAGTGTAACTGATAAAATTATATACATTTTTGTGTCTTTATAATTGTAATCGTAACCTGTAGGTTATGGTTATTCCTTTTAGCGTAACCTCTAAATGGGTTACGATTATTGCTGTTATTTTTTAGCCTGTATAAGATGTATTTGACTGCTTCGAAACCATATTAAACATATAAAGTCATGCTATATGATAATGTGTGCTAAATTGACTTTCTTTCTGTGAAATTAAAACATTTAGTGTTTATGAGAAGGAGAAGAAATATCATGGAACACTCTCACACAAATGTAACTTTTGACTTCGAGTTATTTGTAGGAAATTTCTATTTTGTTCATATAAATGGGCCCAAACATTTATTTGAAACATTGAGAAATTTGATACATCAAAATTCGAATTATAGATTGTTTATAAGTAGCTTTAAATAACAAAAGTATTCGGGACTTAGACAATAGTTCAAAACATCGTGAAATTTGACTTATTGAAGTTCAACTCATTGAAGTTCTACTGTACATAGATGCTTGAGATGATAGGGAAGAAATCTACTTCTTCATCAGCAGCAGTAACAGTTTACGGTAAAGCAAGCACATTTATGATGGATTGGATTTTGATTCTGAATTTTGTTTTACGCCACACTTAACAAAATTTTCAGTTATATGGTGGTGGCCAGTTTTTTACTGTACCCAGGAAGGGACCACTGGCCTTCTGCATGTAAACTGGCAAACTTTCTCACAAAAAACAAAAATCAACTTAGGCTCCAGCGGGTCTCGAACCTGCGCTGACAGGAAGTGAGAGACTTCACGGTTCAAAGGGTAATACTCTAACCACTCATCCACAGAGGCCACTTTGGAAAGTAACATTTTGTGTAAAATGTGTCACAGACAATGGCTTCTTACTTTAGGATGGAATAATTGTTTTCATTGAGTCGTATAGCATTCTCTCGCCAGAACCTGTCTGACTTGTGAACTGGACTCCACTCCAATCTTCCTGACTTTACTTCTGAGGAATACTCATCAAAGGAACTGAAAAAAGAACACATACAGTAACTGAATTAGTTGATCTCTTATACATGTATATATAGTCAAATGAGGAAGGCTCATCAGAAGAACTGAAAAACCACATACAACAACTGAATTAGTTGATCTCCTATACATATATATATATATATACAATCAAATGAGGAAGGCTCGTCAGAAGAACTGAAAAACCACAGATCTCCTATACATGTATATACAATAAAATGAGGAAGGCTCATCAGAAGAACTGAAAAACCACATACAACAACTGAATTTTGACAAAGTCAACCATCCATATGCCTGTAGTATTCTGCAGTAAAACATTAAAAAACAAAATACAACCACTGTCAAACATAACCAACTGTATTCCACTGTCAAACATGACCAGCTGTCTTGCGAGACCATTGTCAAACATGAACAGCTGTCTTGTGAGACCATTGTCAAACATGGCCAGCTGTCTTGTGAGACCACTGTCAAACATGTCCAGCTGTCTTGTGAGACCATTGTCAAACATGACCAGCTGTCTTGTGAGACCATTGTCAAACATGACCAGCTGTCTTGTGAGACCATTGTCAAACATGGCCAGCTGTCTTGTGAGACCATTGTCAAACATGACCAGCTGTCTTGTGAGACCATTGTCAAACATGGCCAACTGTCTTGTGAGACCATTGTCAAACATGACCAACTGTCTTGTGAGACCAATGTCATACATGACTAGCTGTCTTGTGAGACCACATTTTGGTCTTTCAAGACAAGTTCCTCTCTACCCGTAAAACAGAAATCCAAATCTTTTCTGGTGGATGAGTAACAAACCTAAGATCGTGTACGGAAGCCTGCAATTTCTCATTCAGAAATTCTAGATCATCGACAATATCCGGGTCATCAAACTTTCTTGATTCAAGCAACTCCAACTGTTTCAACACTTTACACTGAACCATTGCTAAAGCATGCTCCTGAACCAGTTCTTTTTCTTCACATTTTTCTAACAAATTCTGAAAAAGACATAAAATATTTGCTCTCTTTTCAAAAAGAAATACAGTATCAGTTCCATGTTTCTATAAGTGCCCCTCCCCTTTAGTTCAGATTTATTTACCAATTTTTACACATGATTAAGAATCTTTTCTTGCTAGATTGGACCTGAAAAACAGTAAGTAACAGGTTATCTGTAGCCCCCATCCCTTGCAACAGAAGAATGTTGATAGGTGTCCTCGGTAATAACTACAATAACAACTTCACCACTGTGCCTTATTAACTGTTTTATGTCAATTTGACTATTAATTGGTCCCAATAAGTGCCCACTCATTGTTTCCCTATTTTTGTAGTGCCCTGGGTGTTCAATGGATCGAATACAGTAAATAGATTTTGGCAATCACTGTTTCCATGCATCTGAATAAATATAATGAAGTTTTACAGATATTCATCAAAATTGTAAGAAAATTACAAATGTCTCTGTGACAGGGAGAACAAAGAACAAAGGGAGATAATCTTAATCAAGGAAGCAGGTGTAGAAATCATGGTGCTGATAAGAATAGTATAAAATGTAAATGATTCTTTCTTTATTGTTGTTTAACATCCTGCCAATATTTTCTACTTGTGTTATGGAAGGACTGAGGGTTTTAAGTCTTATGATGAAGTTTGTTGAAAGGAAATCATTACCACTTTTGAAAGCCTTTGGCATTTTGGTAATACCTATTACTGGGAATCCAACCCACTGATGATAACATGAGCTTAATTACCCTGAAGGTGGCAAGAACTCATAAGTTCTGGTACTCTGAAGGTCGCAAGAACTCATAAGTTCTGAGCTTACTTACTTGGAAGGTGCCAAGAACTAATAAGTTCTGGTGCCCTGAAGGTGGCAAGAACTCATAGGTTCTGAGTTTACTAAGTCTGAAGGTGGCAAGAACTCATAAGTTCTTGTACTCTGAAGGTTGCAAGAACTCATAAGTTCTGGTACTCTGAAGGTCGCAAGAACTCATAAGTTCTGAGCTTACTTACTTGGAAGGTGCCAAGAACTAATAAGTTTTGGTGCCCTGAAGGTGGCAAGAACTCATAGGTTCTGAGTTTACTAAGTCTGAAGGTGGCAAGAACTCGTAAGTTCTAAGTTTACTTACCCTGAAGGTGGCAAGAATGATCCTAGAGACCTTCTCCTTTACGCTCTCACTCAATATGTCAGCTAAAGTTGGTACAATTTTGTCCCTAAAATTAGCAACAACACGTGATAAGAAAAACAGTGGTAGAGAATCTGAAACTTATCTGACATCATACTGTGTGTAATGATTAACTGAATCACATAGAGTGGAGTCTGTCTTGAGAAAGCACCTGTCTTAAAAGACCACCTGTCATTTAAGACAACATTTTGAAGACCATTCAATAAAATACAGTGAAACCTGGTTTAGCAACCACTTGCACACAAAGAGCATGTTTTGCTGTCCCCAATAGTACCATTTGTGTATAAATCAATCTCTATATAAAGACCACCTCCCTATAAAGACTGCTTTTGTTGTGTCCCAAAGGGGTCTTTATATACAATTTTCACTGTATTTCTGATAATAAAACCTTAGAGACTACCTGTTTTGAGAGACAGACCACATTTCAGTGGGAGAAAGGGTGGTCTCTCCAGGCAGGTTTCACTATATTTACATTTATCAAATAACACTTTTTTGAAAACTGAAAAAGACGACTATTTTACATACATTGCTCTACAAGTACCGGCAATCTTATTTGTTTTCATTACCGTGGGTCCATTTCGATAATGTTATGAAGATCTGCATTTGAGTCTGTGTTGCAGGTGTGTTACCATGACATGGTTCATACAGCAAATTAAAATAAAATTTCAGTCACTTTTTACAAGACTTTTCATATTGTCTTTCAAAATTTGTGAATGCAAGGTATGTTTTTAGCTATCAAGACCTTGCAAGCCAAACCAAATTTGAATATAATTGAGCAAAATGAGTTTTTTTTTTTAAAGTCAGTTCTCAAAATACCACTACACACACAAGAGTTGAAGCAGAACAGCGTCACAAATATATATATTTTTTTTCAAATGGAATAAACTAATAGTAAATGTACAATGTGGGCAAGCGTCTATATGATCCAGGCTATTTTTCATTTCTGAAGAGTTATCTTTCTTTAGTGAAGAAGAAACATGCATAGAGTAGAATTCAAGCACTCTGAGGAAAATATCAAGCATTTATCATTATCAAGTTAAAGAATTTTTCAAGAGAATTACCATCTTAAAACACTATCCATGGACTCACTCTATATTCACACACTTTTCAAGGTTTGTGCAAATAATGTTTTCTCCCACAGTTCACGGATTTTTCCATGTCAACCCCAAGGGTATTGACAAGCTACATGCGATATGTCACAAAACAGTTTTATGACATAGAGCTTCTATGTAATGAAAATGCAGTACAGAAGTAGTTATGTCAGACGTTATTTGCATACATTTAACATGTTAATGAATGAATGCTTGTCAGAATGCATTTAATGTCAATATGGATGCCATTAGAGTAACAGATAAATAGAATGGTGCCTGCTGTCATCCAATGACGACTATGAAGGCGCCCTGACAAGTGTTCATTCATTATGCTTACGTACCATAGGTTTTATATTGAAAAATAAAATAATAAAGAGAATCGAATATCCTGCCTTAAATATGATCTGTCTCATTATGATGGAACAGCAAATTTCAAGTAGAAGAGAGTATAATCTGATTGTTGTATTTTGGTGCAACATTATTTTATGAATTTTGGACACATCTTTGTGTAATGTCATATAAGGAACTTCATTTATATAACTGATATGAATGCCATCTAGATTAACACTAGGTCAATGGGAGACTGCTGCAGGAAATGTAAAGATGTACTTGATGAACATGTATAAAGTATGGGAGAAAAATAATAAAATTGTGGGTGTGTTAAGTGAAACTTGATATCTCAACACTAATGGTAAAAATCTGCAAGCCAATCAGAGGGAGACCGTTGGATCAGAAGACCAGATTGTGTCTGTGTTACAAGTGACCACCAACTACCATAAGAAATATATCCACCAGAGTGGTTACAGTCTGGTTGTCTGAGTTTGTCATCTGAGGATTGGACTTTCAGATTCTTACTACAAGGAATGAGATGTCCCTATCCCACCAACACACTGATGTAACATTCTATTATTCTTTCACTCAAACACACTCAGGATGAAAGCTAAAAGGCTTACAGATGAGAGCAGAGATTCCTGACATGGTAAAGGCAGGACAAATATAAGAACTTGATGGTAGGTAGCTACTGTCTTTTAAAGTGGAGTATATTTTATCATGAGGTTTTTATCATGAGATAAAGTATGCTTCAGAATAATTACAGTGTAAATGGCCTGTAGGACACAACAATGTCACAATTTACTGTGACCAGTCCTATTTTGAACAATCCTGTACAATGATCTGTTGGTTACAACACTATTGTACAACTTACTTGCTCATTCTTTCTGCTAGGATGGTATTAAACGACAAACACCACAGACAGAATATCAGCTGATACTGAATCTGGAAACCCACTTTACTCCCTGCCAAAACTAGTATAATCCTGAAAACAAAGGAAAAAGTGATAAAAGTCAGATACAGGGTTAATGTGTATATAGAATAACATGGGAATATTTCAATGATGGGGAAATAAACGTTTAACAAATTATCCATTCTGAATTACAAACCTCATACTTCTTACGCTGAGTGGTTAAGGCATCCCATTATAGTTTGTGATAAGCTTTAGGGTCTACAGGGCACAGTGGTTATAGCATCATACATTAAACTGATATCAGAGTTCGGACCTAAAGGGCAACATTGGTAGAGCCACAACAGACTTACGTTGCTATGCCGTCCACATCTACAAAAACTTGTCTGTATTTGTCTATTCGCAGCATCATCTGTAGACATCTAGCAGCTGTTTGTATGTACTCGTTACCCTAGAAACAGAAGATTGACATTATTGATTAATTTATTCAAAACATGTGACACATACACACACAAACATGAATAAACACAGACAGAAAGACACAGACACAGACAGACAGACAGATACATACATAATCAGACAGACAGACACTTACATACATACAGACACAGACAGAAAGACACAAACACAGACAGACAAACACTTACATACATACAGACACACAAAGACAGACACATGCACAGACACACACTCAGACAGACATTTACACACAGACAGACACAGACACAGACACAGACACAGACAGATAGATACACAAAAACACAGACAGACACACTCACATGACAAACTTAAAGAAATTCTCTTCAAAAGGAATAAAAAAAGGATTTTGATATTGAGATTACTCATTAAGTACTACTGACCAGATGTAGGGCAAATTACTCATTAAGTACTATTGACCAGATGTAGGACAAATTACTCATTAAGTACTATTGACCAGATATAGGACAAATTACTCATAAAGTACTATTAATCTGACCAGATGTAGGAAAAATTACTCACTGGCAACTTAAGTTGGTTCTTGAGCCAGTCCAAGTAATATCTCAAATCATCCAAACCCATTGACTCTTTACTCCAGCAAGCGATCTTGGCAATAATTCGACTTGTCTGTAAAAATAATACACATAAGGTCAAGAAAACAATTTACACATTCTAAAGTTTACATGAACTTTAAATTGATACAGTTAAGATCAAATAAACAATATATAATCTAAAGTTTAATAATGACAACAGAATGAACAGAGAATATTAGTTTCTTACCAGATATTATCCCATCTTTTAAACATTTCAAATGCAGGCAAAATAGCATTTCTTGAGAGAATAACTTTTGTGACAATTTGTGAAGAGATTAGCTTTGGGAATTCAAGCATTAAGGGAATATTTGCATAAAAGTGAGTGTTTATTAAACCTTTGTCCACTGTGTGGCTATAAGCGTATTTTAACATAAACAATGAGTTACTTTCACTTATGCCATGCACTTGACAAAAAGAATTAATCCAATATATCTGGATTTAAACACGTCTCTTGTATGACAGACATAGAATTGAACCTAGCACCTCCCACTTTGTAAGAAAACTTCGGCCACAGAATCACATCTGGGGCAGTACATAATTATAAATAATCTGAGGTGTTAAAATCCTCACCTGGTTCACAATAAACTGATCATCTCTGTTCAGTAGGTGTATAAATGGTGCCCAAACAGATTCTTTTGTCTTCTTGGCATATTCCTTGAAAATCTCAACTCTGCTTTTGTCCTCCTGAAACAGATGACAAGAGAGTTACATGTACGACAAACACTTTTGATGAAACAATATTTTTTCTAACCTTTTGGCCATGTTTCTGTTTGTTGTGTATCTATTATTACAGTACTCATTCAAAAAATTTGACAAAATTCCAATTAATTACTTTTTAATCATAAAATAGTTCTGCAAAATGAATTAATAGTAAATCAATAGTTCTTTAAACTGAAATGGTAATGAAATAATTCTGTAAACTGAAAAAAAAATTGTATCGTAATAAAAACTGCATTACCAATTTAGATGTAGTTTAGAAAGAATGTTATGTTGTCTAAGATACTTAGTGTCCATGGTATATAAGCAAAACAAAAGTCCAGATGAAAAATTTTATACATCATCTACATATACTTTTAACAAAATTAAAATGTTGACCCTCCTACTGACTGACTAAATTTAGCAGTTTTGGAGAAGTCAAAAATGTGCAACGTTTACGAAAATGACTTACCAAATGGATGGGAATGACTCACATGACCTTTTGGGCTAGGTGAGCTAAATATGTAGGTCAACTTACCTGTAATACATCGTCCAGTGTGGTAAGAATATACTGAAGTGTTTGATCTTTTGCAATATAGTTCATCAGATTTACAAACGTCTTGGCAAACTGGAAATATAAATTTGAAACATATTAAGCTCTACGCAGATAGACTAATTATATGATTACATTTGTAAAAACAGGATGAGTCTAAATTAATTGATAACAGGGGTACTGTTATACATTTGTACAAAAAAGGTGAGTCTAAATTGACTGATAATAGGTTGACAGGATAGTGTCAGGCACAAACATATTAAAAGCTTCCGTCATACAGTATAACCTGTGTTTAGCAGGCAGTTGCCAGACTAATCAATCTGTCCATTAAAGAGAGGTGTCTGCTGAATGAAGGATGACCATTAACTGCATGCTTAAACATCCATACATATAATCAAAGCAAATCATTCTTGTAATCAACTGCTGCCAGATTGTTAACTCATTCACCCCTAAAGACATATTTAGACTGGTCTAAGTCACTGATCTACAGAAGAGTCCATTGTTTTTCAGGAGTAAATGAGTAAGGGGCTTAAGAGCAATTACATCATCATAGAGAAATCTGAGCAAAGTGCACTTGTCTATAATGCTGTAATTACCTCCATTACTCTAACATTAGGCCATGCCAAATTAATTACTTGATCTTTGAGATTGCTACATGTTCTAATTCTCTCATTTGAGACTGATCTGTCAACGGATTTAGATGTCAGAGAAAATGCTATCTCACCCTGCAGGGTGAGATAAGCCCGTTTCGAAAGTGCCGTATCTACTATTTAAAATATTTCTGTCTTCTGCATATGGGTGCAGTGTGTGTATTTGGGTGTGTATGTTTGAAAATGTGTGTTTTTATGAATTTCTGTGTAAAAATGTATGTGTATGTGTACATGTTTAAGTCTGTGTGTACATGTATGATTCTGTGTCTGTGTGTTTGTGTGTGCCTGTGTGTGTTTGTGTGTGCCTGTGTTTGCATGTGCTTGTTTGTGTTTGCCTGTGTGTGCCTGTGTGTGTGTGTTTGTGTGCCTGTGTATTTGTGTGTCCATGCGTGTTTGTGTGTGCCTGTGTGTGTATTTGTGTGTGTCTGTGTGTATTTCGGTAGGTGTGTATTTGTGTTTGTTTGAAAATGTGTGTGCCTGTGTATGTGTTTGTGTGTGCCTGTGTGTGTATTTGTATGCACCTGTGTATGTGTTTGTGTGTGCCTGTGTGTGTGTTTGTGTATGTCTGTGTGTATTTGTGTATGCCTGTGTGTGTATTTGTGTGTGTGTGTGTGTTTGTTTGACCTGTGTGTGTTTGTGTGTGCCTGTGTGTGTATTTGTGTATCTGTGTGTTTTTGGGTGGGTGTGTATGTGTGTTTGTTTGAAAATGTGTGTTTTTGTGAGTGTTTGTGTATAAATGTATGTGTACTTGCATTAACGGTATGTGAGTCTGTGCGTGTGCAGTGTACATGTGTGAGTCTGTGTCTGTATGTATGTGTGTGGTTCTATGTATGTGTGTATATAAATGTGTGTGCTTATGTGTGTGACTTTATGAGTGTGTGTGCAATGTACATGTGTGAATCTGTGTCTGCATGTATGTGTGACTCTGTGTCTGTATGTATGTGTGAGTCTGTGTCTGTGTATGTGTGAGTCTGTCTGTATGTATGAGTGAGTCTGTGTGTATGTGTGAGTCTGTGTATGCATGTGTGAGTCTATGTCTGTATGTATCAGTGAGTCTGTGTGTATGTGTGAGTCTGTGTATGTATGTGTGAGTCTATGTCTGTATGTATGTGTGTGGTTCTGTGTGTGTGTGCTTATGTGTGTGACTTTATGTGAGTCTGTGTGTGCAGTGTACATGTGTGAGTCTGTGTCTGTATGTATGTGTGAGTCTGTCTGTATGTATGTGCGAGTCTGTTGTGTATGTGTGTGGTTCTGTGTATGTGTGTGTATACATGTATATGTGTGTGTGTATACATGTATGTGTGTGTATATACATGTATGTGTGTATACATGTGTGTATACATGTATGTGTGTATATACATGTATGTGTGTATACATGTATGTGTATGTGCTTATTTGTGTGACTCTACGTGTCTGTGTATGTATACACATGTATGTGTGTGTATACATGTATGTGTGTATGTGTATACATGTATATGTGTGTGTTTATACATGTGTATGTGCTTATTTGTGTGACTCTACATGTGTCTGTGTGTGAATACATTTTAATCTGAAAATAAACATGTATTATAGGCCATTTTACTGCAGTTTCCATGGTTACTATTAAGTAGATGTAGGTATGTATCTACCTGCATTGGGTTCTGTTGTATCATACGTTTTTTGGCTTCACTGCTTCCACTGTCAAACTGAGAGATAAATGTATACACCTCTGATGTTATCATCTGTCCTCTGAAAAATTGTAAGTGACATATCCTCTGTGATATAAATCTAATAAAGTCAGTTTATACATCAATACAAAATTTTATCTATAGATGAAAAAGGATGGAAAAAAATTGAAATGTTTGAGGAAATCTCTCATGTCTCGTGGTCTTTTTGTTTGTTTCATTTTCAAAGTATGAAAGTACTTCCTCAGTATGAGTAAAACATCTGATTTAGTTCTAATCTATTCATATTTCATCATCATCATCACTGTCATCACCATCATCACTGTCATCATCATCATTATCATCATTGTTGCCACTATAATCATCATCATCATCATCATCATCAATATCATCATCTTCATCATTTATTTTGTGACTCATACCCATAGAGGGCCCATTGTATAAGTCTAGAGACTGATAAAACATCTAGATTGTATTATAACTTGGTGAAATAATGACTCTGAATATATACATATAAATGTACATTTCATAAACCCAAAATAGCATTTATGTACAAAATTATGCAAATGTTGATTTTTACTACATTTCTGTAGTTCCTGGTAAACAAAATCATGCGATTGATATAAAGGATAAAGTCACAATAAAAATAGAACCTGTATCCGTGTAAATACATGAAATATATGAGGTACTTAAGTAATGTATATATATATATATATACGTACTGTACATAGGACTGCCAGTTGACACGATTTGCCCGCACATCATTTGCTCGCTGCTGTAACAAACTAGTGGCCACTTGTGCACCTGAAATAAAAATGAAAAAAAAAACACAATTAATTCTCAAACACAAACATCCTTCTCTTCTCTCTTGTTAAGAGATTTGTTACAATGTACACATATTTTACAAAATCTATCACAATTCCTTCATTACTTCTAAATGTCATGGAAATATATGACCTTTGACCTCCAGAAAGTCCCTGGTCATTGAATTCTCTGCCCTGACCACTTGACTCTGCCTCCTGACATTTACAGCCTCTGCTAACTTTGCTGGCTCTGAAAATCTTCGTTTATTTTTGTCGTATCGGGATTTGCTCTGAAATTTCTCTGTTTTCATGTCCGTCAAGGTATCATCCATGTTGGCGTCTTTGGGATCATTAACTGTATAGGTAAACGATTTCTTGATTCTCTGCATGAGTGATTTTGTATCCTCGTAAAACACTATGAAACACCAATCCCAAGCAGTTTTTTATTCAAAGAACTAAGTATCTGAATGGATGCAATTGATTTTTCTAGATCCGTTATCTACGACTTAAAATGACATTTAAATACAATCAGCTGTTGCCCAAATCTGAAACTGACAACAGGTGAAATAGGGAGTACTCATTTTTTCAATTGCATAGAAATGCTACATCTCCAAGTTCATACATCTTTGTCATGTCTGATTTATATACTTATTTTGTATATATATAAAATTTGTCGCAAAAATAACTAAAGGTATACAAAATACATGAACAGAGTGAATTTATATCAATAAAGAAAACCTGCAGTTAAGCCCACAGGATTAAAACTTTTAATAATAACTCAATTTTATAGAAACATACTGGTTGAAGAAAATAATGACTGGTCCCTATATAGAATCATTAGATGGATAACACACCTTTATATTCATCAAATACAGGTAATGTATTACATAGGACAGGTAGTCCCTGAGGCTTACCTTTCAGACTAGATATCCAGCTAACTAGATATTTTACAATTTTCTGCAATTTTATATAAGCTTATGACCATTTGTATGAAGTGACATATATATATATATATATATATATATATATATATATATATATATATATATATATATATATATATATATATACACACACATATAGACACACAGCCTTATTATAAAGGTACAGATGGAAATGTGTTGATATACAATGTAAAAAAGAAAGAGATTATAATTTATATCTAAATGTTTTCAAATTTTCAAGGATGTGTTCTGTGGATTAAAAGAACTGTTCACAATAACAGCAAAGAATGTCAAATTACGTTAGTAATAATTCTTTAATTTTTATGTTTCATCATGTGCGGATACCTGTGTATAAATTAATTTAATCGAACAATGAATGGAGAAACAGATTTGATTTGTTTTTGGGATTTTGGACATAAAAAAGTTTACAGGTGAGTAGAAATTAGTATCAACCTTGTACAGTAAACTTAACGAAAAACAAAAATGACAGCAAATCCTGTTTTGCAAAGACCAGGTTTCCTAAAATACCACACTCCTAAGCTATATACAGTAGAACCTGCCTTGAGAGACCAAATTTGTGGTCTTAACATACAGGTGGTCTTTCAAAAGAGGTACTATTTAATTTAAGGTTAATTTATTTAAGTGGTTTTCAGACTGTGATTTCTTAAGACAGATGGTCTCTAAAAAGAGGTGTTACATGTATTTAAAGGATTAATTAAGTGGTTTTTACATGTAGACCATGGTCTCATAAGACAGATGGTCTCTCTAAAAAGAGGTGTTACACATATTTAAAGGATTAATTAAGTGGTTTTTACATGTAGACCATGGTCTCAAATGACAGGTGGTCTGTCAAAAGAGTGGTCTCTGAAAAGGTTCTACAGTACATTTACATGTATAAATTGTTTAAATCAAATTGTTTGTTTTGGAAGAATAAAGTCCAATATGTTGAAGCCACTGACAGTGCTGCAGTACAGTGAAACCCGTCTTGAGAGACCACATTTCAGTGGTAGAAGAGGTGGTTCCTCAAACCAGGTTCCACTATACTACAACGCTTTACAAGTTAGGGGGATAGACATAACACATTAAACATGGTCAACAATTCGTATTGTGCTGTGATACCGAATATCTGGCCTAAAAAATGAAATTCAAAAGTTTTCAGATTAAGTTTAAAGCCTACATGTAAGTATCAAGATTTCTGGTACATGTACTCAGTCAGTCTCAGTCTGTCTGTCTGTCTGTCTCATTCTCTCTCTCTCTCTCTCTCTCTCATATCCATACCTTCCACAAACAAAAATCTATTCCCCCCTCACACACAAGCCAACTCTCCCCAAACACAACCTACTCCCCATTCCCACATACAAAACAAAAACAACACACTACATTCAAGATTAATTGGCAAGATTAGAAGCATACGTCATGTTTTTTAACACTTTATGTATATGTACACCTGATAATGACTGCATAAAATATTGAAAAAAAACCCACAAACATAGCAAAGATTCATTATTTGGCCTTGTCTGATACCAGTCTCTTTAGAAAATTTGTTTAAAATTAGAGCTCATGTGATGAAGTCTGATTGACAGAAACGATCGTCTTGAGCATTATAACTTTGGTATTATGTTTATGATAAGTAATAACATTTTTTTCATCTGATTTCCAACAGACACCTTCTCCCATGAGATTAATTTAGGAGAACAACTGTATTCAAATGTCCCTTACACAGATTTGTAAATTGTTTAAGAGACTGTCTGTCCATGATGAACTATAGAGGAGATTACTGACATGTGACTGTCATACCTTTAACCTTATAAGAAGGACATGCTTGAAACCTAAATATTACAATGTACAGTAAAACCTGCTATTGTGGCCACCTCTATATAAGGATCACCGGTCTATAAAGGCCACTTTTTGTGGCCACCTCTATATAAGGATCACCTGTCTATAAAGGCCACTTTTTTGTGGCCACCTCTATATAAGGATCACCTGTCTATAAAGGCCACTTTTTTCAAGTCCTTCAACTTCAACTAAATTGAACCTGTGTATAAGGGTCACCTGCACATAAAGGTCAATATTCTCTGATCCCTTGAGTGGCCCCTATATACAGGTTTTACTGCATGTTAAATACTTGTACTAACCACTGCCCTTTTTTATTTTAATCGCCAACATCTGTGCTCCAGTTAATGACTTATGGAATATACAGTGAGTAGAATCTTGTTATCTCAAAATTCAAGGGACCACCCTGATTACTTTGAGATGTCAGAAGATTTAGATAAAATTAATATTAATTAACATATTGATCTACATGTATCTGTAAAAATCGGGACCGATCATTTAAGTTTGACATTACTGAAATTCATCCGAATTCGACATAAAGAGATTCCACTGCATAATTCTTATGATGTGATGCAAGTTAATTTTTTATCTATAGACCATTATGTTTAAGTTACGGACTAGTGATTTTTTTATAACTTACATTGTAATAGTCTTTTGGGAAATATTTCAACCCCTGTACAATGTACAAAGTATGTACAATGTATACTGTACAATGTATACTGTACAATGTATACTGTACAATGTACAAAGTATGTACAATGTATACTGTACAATGTATACTGTACAATGTACAAAGTATGTACAATGTATACTGTATAATGTATATTGTACAATGTATACTGTACAATGTACAAAGTATGTACAATGTATACTGTACAATGTATACTGTACAATGTACAAAGTATGTACAATGTATACTGTATAATGTATATTGTACAATGTATACTGTACAATGTACAAAGTATGTACAATGTATACTGTACAATGTATACTGTACAATGTACAAAGTATGTACAATGTATACTGTACAATGTATACTGTACAATATATACTGTACAATGTATACTGTACAATGTATACTGTACATTTGGTACCATAAATACATATTTTTTTTTTTTGCACTGGGAAAGTTCAATTTTTGATAACAAGTCCTTTTTCTACAATATTTTTTTGTACTTTTATGTCGACATAAGCGGAATTTCTGGATAAAAGCTTTGAGATACCTGGAGTAAAAAGAAGTATAAATATATAATTTAAAAAATGGAGACTGGTCATTCAACTTGACATTACCAGAATTTTTACTCATCTAATTTCGACATATCGAAATTCAACTACCTATACATATGTTAATTGAAAATTTGTCCTTTTCCCCCCAAAAAAAATGAGACAAAATTAAAAATACCTTTTGATAAGAAAAAAAATTTGACTAGAAGGAAATGCAAGTGTCTTTCAATAATCACACAGGAACCTTTTATTACCATGACAACAAATGTTCTTATAGATCTCTATTGTTCATGATATGAGCTAAAACAAATGCCAAAAATTAGTACATGTAAAAATTTGAAATTTCGTGACTTCTATTCAATTCCTATTTGAACATTGATCTTTTTCTACATGCATGTGTGTAATGTTTTTAAAATTACATTTATTCTTTTGTCATTTTCCCATAAATAAACTTTACTTTTCCTTTGCAAATATATGAACATTTAGTTAAATCCTAGCTCATATATCCCATTCCTTTATGAAAATTCTAAATTCTTGACCTCAGTGAAATAATACCCAGATTGAGTCCCTTTTGGCCCCCTATGGGTACTAGCCCCTTCCCATTTCCAAACATTATATCTTACTTCCCATGAGAGTAATTTCTGTGAATTTTGGTTAAGATTAAACCATTAACTCTTCAGAAGAAGTGAAAAAATGTCCAGAAGTTGAAGAAAAACTCTTTTTTGTTAACTCTGGTGCCTGTGACATTGACCTTTGACCTTGAAACTGTGTCACCATCTTTGTGTACAAAAATTAAAGTCAACAAGTTTTGACATGATAAACAATTTGTTTAAAACTAAATCCTCTATCATTTGATGTGCCCTGTCAAAAGTTCTTTTATGAACAGATTTCAATTTCATTTGCAAATTGACTTAGCAATCATGCATGCAGAATTAGAACATCATCTGATCATTGGTTCATGAGGAAAAAGTTTTTTTTAAAGATGCACTTATTCATTTTCTGTTTTGCCCCATTTGGGGCCCCTATTGGTATCAGCCCCTTTTCATTTACACACTGTATATTACTATAGATAAAGTGTTGACTTCTGAAAGATATTGGATTTGTTAAACTGATCTCTACCGTCTGTACTGACAAATTTGCGTTCACCTTCTACTGAACCTTCTTACACATTTATGACATGCATTTATTGACAAGACACAAAATGAGATAAAAATGGAAGAAGAGCTCATACTAAAAAGTGAATAAATACATTGATGGAAAACACAAAATTTGAAATGAAATACATAAAACTGAAAGATCAAGGAAATGCAAATTTCTTTCAAAAGGTTAAATGCTGACAGTGTATAAATATAAAAAAATATTGGTTGATGAAAATTGGATTTAAAAATTCTTTTGAAATTCACGCATAGAGGCATACATGTAGAATAGTGGGACATCTTAACCCGAATAATGCCAGTCATTATATTCTGCCGATCGCGGGAAACGATATTGTATAGATGGCGCTGCAATCATTCGAGTTAAGGACATCTGGACAGGGTTGTGTCAAACAACAAGAAAGTACTGTCCATTTTCAAAAATAGGGTGCACAGACAAAACATTTTGTCTTGCTCTGATCCCATGCATTATATATTGTTGTGTTGAAACTAGCCTATCACCCCTCTTGGATTAAATTCACTACTATTATTATTCAATTTATTTTTAGTTGAACATTTTGAATGAATACAAGTATGTACAATTATAACATATATATATATGTATGAAGAAGAATACAAAATGGAAAGATATATTCATTGTATGTTCTATATACATTTGTATTTATATACTTACTGCTATGAGCACTTTTTATTTTTTCATGGTCTGTAAAAATATGTAACAACATTACGTAACTCTTTCATCCCTATAGACACATTTGGACTGGCCTAAATCATTGATTTATAGAAAAGTTCATTGTTTCTCAGGGGTAAATGAGATCATTTATACAAATCGAAATGAGCTTCTTTTTTCATTTTCGTAAGAAAGTCAGAATAAAGCATTTTCAAACAAATGTCTCAAATTAAGTTTTTCTGTCTTAGTTCAAACGCTGTATATTTTCCCAGAATTCAGAAGGTATACAAATCCCCTTGCCTAGCAGTGTGAAACAAAATTCATTACAGGGGTTTTCCACCCCTTTTGGAAATGTGGCCTGGGCCTTCAGAGTTGGTAATTTTAGCAACATTTTACTGAAATTGGGAAAACCAAGAATACAAAAAAACAAAAGGCCCATGGGTTCACATTGATCACCTGAACAGTGTTGGTATCTTACAAATATGGGAATCTCAAACTTACAAATTATTTTAACACTCCTTAGGAGAAGAGGACACTTAAAAATGAATGAAAATGACAAAGCTGGGAAAGATGTCAAAAACATGTCAAAAATTAGTTTTCCAATTTATTCCAAAAACAGGAAATTTAATCCTGCATTCAAAAAAATCATTCAGATGCAATTAGTTTTTCAATCCAGGCAGCAGTTCTAGAAAAATTTTTCAAAGAGGGTACCCTCCGAGACCTATTTTGCCCATCCTGGATCCACCTCTATCTGGTCAAAAAACATAAACTTGTCAGGGGCACTTGGATACTGTTCTTGCTTCCTTTATCCTTCAGCAGTTTTGAGGAACACGTTTGTGAAAAAATGCTCCCTCCTTTTTGCAGTTTTAAAAAATCATAAAAAATTCAAAAAATTAAATTTCAGAAAAATTCTTTCAGGAAAGCATTTCTTTACCTAGTTACATGTAAAACAGTTTAAATGAATGCATCATGATGAATAAATGAAGATAAAATGAAAGAAATCATACAAAAATAAATGAAAATGACAATGTGTATGAAACTGAAAGACATCAAAAACACATAAAAAATTTATTTCCAATATCTTCGGTTCAGGTGAGCTAAAAACTATGTAAAAATACAAGAATCTCTTCAAATTCATTGATTTTGCATTGGGTATAGGACCTTACATGTATCTTGGCTCCATATAATTATATATAAGGTGGAAAATCCCTGCATTGCCAGCTAAAAAATATTCATGTTTAACTCAGATTGGTAAAAGCACCTGCTTTGTAAGGTGATGGCTCTTTATAATTAGTCATTCTTAACACTTATCATTTTCTCCAACATTCAACTACAGAGGAACAAATTGTCTCAAGAGACCACCACATCTGTCACTCAAGTGTGGTTTCTAATAACAGTACAAAAAATAGCCATCAATGACAGCTCATACATGTATTGTTTTAAAGGATCATGTAACCGAGTTGTTCTTAGGATTTGATCTTATACGAAAGGTGTTATTTCAAGGCAGGTTTCAATATTTGGTTCATATCTACATGATAGAATACTATTTTATGTATTCCTCTGCAAGAACTAAAAACTACATGCATGTATAACATATACATGTGCTACATGTATGTGTATATCATCGTCATAAAACCAGTGTCCAGAATCACTATGGTCTTTCCTATCTACATGTATTAACTACGGGTAGGGAAGAGCATTGCGGTTCAGCACTATGGTTTTACAACAATGCATGTACATCATGCACATGTACAATGCGTACCGTACATGTGTAAAAAACCTACATGTGCATGTTCAGTAAAACCTATATATAGGGGTCACATGAGGCACCAGAAAATATTGGCCTTTATGTGCAGGTGACTCTTACACACAGGTTTAATTTAGTTGAAGTATGCAGTCATGGTATTTTTTCAAAACTGGCCTTTATAGACAGGCAATCGTTTTAAAGAGGTGGCCACTATAGCAGGTTTTACTGTACATGTATAAGCTATTTCTGTCTTAATTGACTTAGATATCACATGACATGTACATGTACTTTCATCTGTTAGCTTTGTTTGTTTGTTTGTTTATTGTTGTTTAACTTTTCACTCTCATCTGTTAGCAACTACAATGCAATAACATGGGAGTCCACTTGATTCCAACTATTAGTTGTTGATTACTTACACAGAAACTTATGAAAATAGAAACGTGATTGATAGCCATCTTAAACTTCTTACATGACTCCAATCCACCTTGTCAGATCTGATGTACAAAATGTACATGTATCTTACACCATGAAAATTATAATCATTCACGTTTGTCACCATGTTTAAAAACGGTTAAAGAGAGATAACTCTTGATATGCTATCTGTACTGGTACATTTGTAAGTATTGCACTGATCTATAGTTTAACTCTTCAACCCCTCAAGTCACATTTGGACTGGCCCATTTCAAGGATTGGTTAAATCCACTGTCAGAATTCAGGGGTGTATGATTTAGAATAAAAATGTTATAATAATTTTACATGCAATGTGAACTTTTTCACTCCTGAATTACATGTATGACAATAGACTACACTACTTACTGATTTGGGTGAGTCTAAATTTTATCATATGGATTGCTGAGTTAAAATAAAACTTAGTACTAGCCTACATGTACAGGATTAAAGTACAGGTACATGTATATTGTACATGCCATGTTTATTCTGGATACTAATCACTATGATGATTCTATCATTGCCAATTTCTCATGCTGCGTTTTACCATGGCCCACAACAGAATCCCGGAAGGAGATTACCTGGGTACATGTACAGTGTATAAGAAAACGATCCACAGCAGAATCCCCAAGGGGATTACCTGGGTAATGTACATTGTATAAGAAAACGATCCACAGCAGAATCCCCAAGGGGATTACCTGGGTAATGTACATTGTATAAGAAAACGGCCCACAACAGAGTCCCCAAGGAGATTACCTGGGTACATGTACATTGTATAAGAAAATGGCCCACAGCAGAGTCCCCAAGGAGATTACCTGGGTATATGTACAGTGTATAAGAAAATGGCCCACAGCAGAATCTCCAAGGTGATTACCTGGGTAATGTCATTTTATAAGAAAACGACCCACAACAGAGTTCCCATGGGATTACCTGGGTACATGTACATTGTATAAGAAAACGGCCCACAACAGAATCCTTAGGGAGATTACCTGGGTACATGTACGGTGTATAAGAAAACGGCCCACAGCAGAATCCCCAAAGGAGATTATCTGGGTAAATGTACATTGTATAAGAAAACGGCCCACACCAGAGTCACCAAGGGAATTACTTGGGTACATGTACATTGTATAAGAAAACAGCCCACAACAGAATCCCCAAGGGGATTAAGTGTGTACATGCATTTTGGGAATTCACATTTACAATGTAACAGGAATAAGGAAAATTAATGATTAAAATATCACATACATGCACAACTGCAAATAGCTGTTGTCTAAGTATGGGGGGGATTTTTGTTTCCTTTTTGGATAACTGATGACAAGTACAGTAAAACCTGCTTTAGGGACCACCTGTGTATAAAGATCACCTGGTCACAAAGATTGCTTTTTGCTGTCCCAAATAGTGCCATTTGTGTACAAATCAACCTCTATATAAAGACCACCCCCCTATAAAGACCAACTTTGTTGTGTCCCTTAGGAGGTTGTTATATACAAGTTTCACTGTACTATAGGAATGATGATTGTTGCCAATGTAATTATGATTTCGTCAGGCTTTATTTCCTAAAATTTAAACTTGTCTGGGTCAAGAAAGGGTTTACGAGACTCTACCCCATCGAGTTATATGGATTTTGCTATAGCAGGTTCTGTTGATTTTTTTTTATGAAATTCTTTCATTGATGTCAAAAGTCATTATTGTTTTGCATGACTTTAACTTAAGAGCTACACTCAATAATTATATGAGTTATATGGTGACAGTCAGTTTTTTGGCCTTTAACATGTTTAAGATTAGGGCTGTCATTGATAGACTCGATATTGATGTATCAATGTAAAAATTGAATTGATACGATAATCGATACATTTCTTGAGTATCGATACCTTTCATAATGCATTTCACAGAATGTTTTTTCTTATACAGTTTCCAAAATTTTCCATTCATTTTACTTCATGTTCTTGAACTATGTTACATTTCATTCTAATTGTTTGATTTGTTCACATAAACAATGTTTTCCTTGTAATGATTGCTTTTCTCATCTTCAGATAGTCAAATACACAGTAAAACACCTAAATATTATAAAGAATCTTTTTACTTATCGATATATTGATATAGAATTTCTCATCAATGACAGCCCTATTTAAGATAATTAACTTCTGCAAGTAAACTGGCAAACTTCTCTACAAAATTAGCTTGTGTTCCAGAGGTACTTAAACACATGCAGATGCTAATCAGAGGTGAGAAACTTCATGGTTCAACGTGAGATGCTCTATATACAATAACATGTAGCTAGCATTAAGACGTCTCCCTTCCTATGTTTGGATAACTTGGTACTTGTATTCTGAACAGTCTTTCACTTTAATTTGATATACATGTACATATTTAATTCTTTCATTCGTTAATCGATTGATGTTATCAAACAACAATGATCACAATTAAGACTTTGCTAGTACATGTACATATGAATGTTAGCAATGAAACAACACTATTTTCATCTGTGAGGAAAGGGATTAAATTTGACACTTAGATTGAAATGACAATCATGTTTCAACAATTAGTGGCCTCCCTCAATAAAAACAAATGATGACTATTTACATACAAGTAATTTATAATGTAAAAAAGTACTTGTAGTGGTCATGGAAATAGGCAGTCTAACTGTCTAGTCCAACAGCTAGCTTTTGTGGCTAGACAGTTGGTGTACATGCATATGAATATATCCATGTACTGAAGTTAAGCACCAGCAAGCATGGAAAGCATCTGGATGGGTGGTCAAGTGATGTAAAGTGTTTTGAGACACCCTATGCGAGTTACAATTGGTGACAGGGAGAGAGCCTGAAATCCTAGTTGATGTAGATGTACATACAAATGTAGCTGAAGGACATAGTGTAAGCTGTGGATTTCAAGTTGAAGTTGAACCCATGAAGCTTATCTGTAGTGTAACAGAACTTTATGGATATAAAAGCAGTTTAATTGTCTAGTCCTACATAGTACAGCTAGCTTTTGTGACAGGATGGTCCTACATAGTACAACTAGCTTTTGTGACAGGATGGCCCTACATAGTACAGCTAGCTTTTGTGACAGGACGGCCCTACATAGTACAGCTAGCTTTTGTGACAGGACAGTCCTACATAGTACAGCTAGCTTTTGTGACAGGACGGTCCTACATAGTACAGCTAGCTTTTGTGACAGGACGGCCCTACATAGTACAGCTAGCTTTTGTGACAGGACGGCCCTACATAGTACAGCTAGCTTTTGTGACAGGACAGTCCTACATAGTACAGCTAGCTTTTGTGACAGGACGGTCCTACATAGTACAGCTAGCTTTTGTGACAGGACAGTTGGTTTTTACACATGAATTTTTGTACTTAAGTTAAGCAACAATGAGTGTGGTCGGCACCTGGAAGGGTGACAGCGTCATGTGATGCGCTAAGTGATCCCTATGCATATTACATATTTTTTGCTTAAAACAGATCAACTGCATTTAAATTTTATCATTCAATCATGGAAAGTGTTGACTGTGTTATATGTGGTAAGATCCTATGGATGGCATATCTGTTATCAGAATTTTAATATTCTGTTAAATCTCATTGTCCATTCATTACATTTTATTGCAAATTACAATATCATTTCAATTTACCTTTAAAAACTTCATTCAGTTAAAGGGGCTATGCTTTCAATATTATATCACTGGTGTGAAACAGGAGGTACATGTATAATACACCAAACTTTAAATTAGTACCAAACAGTAGAGCTTTCTTCCTTATACATGTATATATGTACATGTATGTCAAAGATTCTGTTTCTATCATTACAAAATATATTCATTATGACGAATGCCATGGTATTTCAAAACTGTCTGAATGTCCTTGGCTCGGAATGAATAGAATTATTGTAAAAGAGACAAATACTGCCTCTGCTTGGATTCGAACCTAAGACCCCTGGTTTACAAGTCTGGTGCTCTACCGATCGAGCTAAAGGGGAAACCCCACTAGCGCAAGCTAGTAGGAACACCATATAACTAACCCTGCCACATTATGAATATCAAAAAAATATTTCTAATATTCCAGTATTCGGTATACTGTTTGGTGTTTAGGCATGAATTCTCACAAAGTGCTGCACAGAATTTTTTTCCATAAACCATTGCCTTTATACTCGATGAAGTCCAAAAAATGAAAAACAATCCTTAAATATTAGCACCAAGTAATTTTGGCACTTGTACATCGATAAATAATTTCAGCACTTGTACAAGTAACTTTGGCACTTAAATTTCATCATCAGGTATTTACAGCCCATGCACAGGTAATATTATTACTAATACTAGTAGCTATAATGTAATATTGATTAAGACAACACAATTAAGATCTAATGATGAATTTTAATTTATAAAAATCAAGTTTCAATGTGTGTTTTAGTGCCGAAAATACTTGCTGAAATTACTCGGTATCGAAATTACCTGATACCTTTGACATGCCTGTGTGAAACAACTCAGATTTCCCCATCGGCATCACAGCATTTGTCAGTTTTGTCACCCGTTCAACGTTGACAAGCCATGCCCATCAATTTCTTTTCTCATTATTAAGATTCAGAATGGCATTACTAAAGGTTTAGGGAGGAAGGGAGACCATGCTGATAGAAATCAAGGGCAAACATTTTTTTCATGGTTATTGCTTTTGCCGTTTTTAAATGAGGTATTTACAGGTAAATTCATGGAGTCATATATATTTATACTGACAATTGAAAAATAAAGTTTGTAGATATTCTTTGAAAAAAATGTCAACAAAGTCCAAACTATTACTGAAAAAAAAACCAACCACAAACATAGAAATTAGGTGATAAATAGGTCGGCTGGCGAGGTTGGTTGACATTGACACTGACTCAGTGTGTGTTGACGATGTCAATCTTGTGTATTTTATACATCGACTATTGATTAATTTTGTGTAAATATTTACCTTTCTCTATGTCATCAATATTTCCTATAACACTACCTAAGTTGGAGAGAGAAGCCATTCGGATGGATATTGTTTTTCTTCTATTCTGAAGTCGAGATTCCGCCGTATCTACTCTACGGAAGCCAACTTTTGGATATTATCATATGACTAACATAGTGAAAACAATGCTTGAAATATCAAACAAATATTTAATTACTTACAAACGTTTAAAAGACCAATTATTTCTCGGACTATCTCTGACCTTTTCAGAATAGGGGTATTCCGAGTGCTTAACAGACTTGTCGAGGTCGAGGAAGGATGTGAAGACAGTTGTGTAGGTCGAATTACACGTGGGTTTTATCTCATATTGTCAAGATTGTAATTGTTTTTTAACATTAGATGATTTTTTTTGTAATCGAATTGACCGTGATTTATTTTTTTTTCATCCATAACAGTTGTATAACAAACAAATCATGACGTCATGAAAAGCAGCTTATCCTTTCCAGGGATCATGGTTGTTGATAGGAAGGATTGTGTTGAAACATTGACTTCAGTTTTCTCGTTTAAAAACTTTTTAACGATATCATATAGTCCAGGTAATTAGGACTGATCAAGTGCATCAGAGATAGTGAATGTGGACATCGAAATGGACGCCAGACCGATAAAGGACGTGAGTCCCTTCAGAAATATATTGCGTCATCTGAAATGGGAACACATGGCAGCCGGAGTGAGTGGGGGTGTTGTAGCAACCTTGCTGCTACATCCTCTTGATCTGGTTAAAATAAGATTCCAAGGTATATTTTGCAGAGTATCTCTGTAGATCAAAATAAAAAAATATCTGATCTTACTAGTCTCTCTTACCTTTCTTTCGCTCTTTCATACCACTGGATTTACTGAAGGATGCATCGAATCACCAAAATAAAAAAGAAAAAGGAAAAAGATGAAAAAATAATAATGATAAAAAAGTAATGATTATAATAAATAGGCCAGACTTAGAGTCACATATTTCTAGGTATGGAAATCAATATATACATATATATGTATTGGATATACATGACATTGTTATCCATTATTATTTCTTTTCCAAGCAAAATTTGAAAATAATATTTTAGTTAGAGACAGTAAAGCTAATTATTTATTATTAGTGTTCATAATTCATCAATTAAATGTAATTGGCTCTGTCTCCAGTATTTGTAATCCTAATGGCCATGACAGAATCTCCAAAGGGATTACAGTTTTTGCTACCAGTTTTAGAGATGTGTTTGCTCCAATTCTCTGTCTGTAAACACGGAAAAACTTGGCCAAAATTGTCGTATAAATGTTTTAAATGTTTATAAAAATGTTCAGCTTGAGCATTAATTATGTGTGTTTTTATCTTAATTATATGTATTTTCTTTTACTGATAAGATGTACATGAATCTTTTATTTTTTGATGTACATGTACAAAACTAAGATTTTCTCTTTTGTAGTAAACGAGGGTGTAGCGGGTACCTTATCAACAGCTCAGCGACCAGAATACCGAGGAATTAAACATGCTTTAACCAGTATATTTAGAACCAATGGGTTTCTAGGATTATATCAGGGTGTGACCCCAAATGTTTGGGGTGCTGGTCTGTCATGGGGACTCTACTTTTTTTTGTAAGTATTATGATTGCATAGTAGATTTTGGTGTGTTTTCTTTCTGTTTTACACACAAAGTGAAAATCTTAAAATAAAAATCTCGGAGGACTTGCAGTGAAGTTTAAAAATGGTTAAAGCTTCAATGATGAAAGTAATAATCACCATCAATACTTCTAAGGACTTTTCATGGACTGTAACTGTCATCCTTGTAATTCAAGAGGATCTTTGTGGCCAAGTGGTTAGACCACCATGCTTTGAACCATGAATTATCCCACTTTTGGCCAGTGTAGATTCAAGCCCTGCTGGAACCTAAGCTGATTTTTGTGAGAAAGTTTACATGTACATGTACTTGTGGAAGGCCACTGGTCACTTCCCAGTTACATTGTACATGTAACTGAGTTCTCTCCTCCACCAATAAAAATGACTGCCACCATATAACAGAAAAACTGAGTCTGGCTTAAATACTTTTCAAGAGAGGTGGTCTGATGATCAAAATCGGTTTTATTTAAAGGATTATTTAACTCGTGCATCCCTAAAGATGCATTTGGACTAGTCTGTGTCATTGATTTTTAGCAGAGTTGATTATTTTTCAGATGTTGATGGGTTAACTAAATGTAAGTTGTTTACAGAATATTTATTCACAAGACAGGTGGTCTTTTACGACAGTGGTTTCTGAAGACAGGTTCCACATTAATTACAGTGTTTAACATGTACAAATTAGTATCTTGAATGTGTTCATCAAACAGAACATGTGGTGATGTATGTGTATATATGCTCTAGGCTCCAGTTGCTATCTCTATTGTAGGGCCAGTGATTTTCCGTTTCAGAACTACTTTAATTCTGTTTTCAGTTTTGTTGAATACCGTTTTTTTTTTCTGTTTTCATAAGAAAAAGAACTAAAAACGTACTTTAGATGAAAAATATTTAACAATACAGACTCATAATCATACTTCAATAGTCTGCCACACAAATTTAATAATAGATTTAAATAGGGAAGTAAATAAAATGTATACATGTTTTTATAATTTTAAAATATTTGATGAGTAATTTCTAAGTCTGTAGGCCTATACTCATATACATGTATAGGTAACAAGTTTTGTTGGAAATTGTACCGGTAATTTCAAATTACATGTACTTATTTTTGCTTGAATTTATCACCTGACTTAGAACAAATCTGTGATGTTTTATTTCGTGTGTCTTTACTTTAGATAAACTTACAAAGTAGATCTAGATCTACATCATTCATACATATACATGTATTTTATTTTTGTAGTCTTTTAATTTATTGTATCAACACTAGCGTAATGTATAATATGCTGACAGAATTTGCTAAATTAAACATCACCATCCTAATAAAGATTCCATGGAAACTGATCAACCGTGCTTATGTATTAATTTTTTAAATGGGAGAAAGTCTCTTCTTTTTACATACGTGTGTTTTCAGCCATCGGCATCGTACATGTTGCTCGCTGTCAAAAAGATCAAGGTGTGAACATGTGTTTGTGTTGGTAACAAAAACCGGCTGTCAATCGAGTGGTATGTCGTAAAAAGTTAGGATGGATTGTACTTTGTGAAATTTTACCATAAATTATAAAAATTGATATATATATATTCAGAAATAGAGAAAACCTAATTCAATATATCAGATTACGCTATTTTTGTTGTAGAAGAATCCAGATATCAGTCAGTACTGATGTTACAACAATGGAAATGGTTGCACTTCTTTCGATGTATAAATTGTAGGCTAATGGGTCTAAATGATAAAATAGTAATCGATGTAAAATTGTGTGATGAAATATTGTAAATAAACAAAGAAATGAAGTTTATAACACACGGAAATAGTACACTTAGTCTAGTTCACAATTTAATAAATTCTACCTCATGTAGGAATTTTCAAAGATTTTTCAAAAAACGCAAATTCCATTTCAGATTGCCGATTCCGCGATTCTGTCCAGGATTCCGCGATCGCGGATAATCACTGGCCCTACGGTTGTGAGAAAACATAAAGAGTACAGTGGAGTCTGTCTTGAAAGACCACTTGTCTTCTGAGACCACATTCTGAAAACCAATTTGTTAAATAATCTTTTAAATAAATTAACAATAACTCTTTTTAAAGATCCACCTGTCTTGAGAGACCACATTTCAATGGCAGATGAGGTGGTCCCTCAAGATAAGTACTACTGTATCACATTGCACGTTGTAATTTCACATGTGACATGATGATACTTGTAGTTGATTTTGTCCTCCATTTTTTACTTTGATCTTGTATTTCAAATTCCAGATGTATTTATCGGCACTTCGGCCCTACAGCCTTTTGGTGTTTCTTGTATATGTAATTATACGTAGTAGTTACTAGATATTTCATTGAAAAATGAAAATGTGCAAAATAATTTAAACTATTGATGTTTAATTTAGTTTAAACTTTATTTATTTTACAATGATTGACAACTTATATCAATGTCTCTTGTTGGCGCTGATGTTGGTGTGTGGGGGTCCTTGCTGTGGGAGGAAACCGAAGTACCCGGGGAAAACCCACGTGTCCGACTTGGAGACCGCCGTACCATCTCACATACTCCAATATCTAATCCAAGGATCGTACCTGGGTCACATTGGTGAGAAGCGAGTGCTAACCACTGCGCTACTCGGACAATCATGCATAAACTCAGACAACTATTGATGCACTGTACATTGTACTGTATGAGATCAACAGCTACAATTTAGATTCATAGTACCTTTTATTTTTCCTGTACAAGTTCACTAAGAATATATGTGTAATACAGTTTAGAAGTACCGCCCGTTTTACCATTTGTACAGTTATCATGTTTAGCCCTTAATTACTTATGCTTTTTGAACATCTGAATAAATTCTCTTTTGAATAATGTATGTTGATTCATTTTCAGTTACAACACGATAAAGACATGGATGCAGAATGGGGACACTAAAGTAGGACTTGGACCACTTAAACATATCACCGCAGCATCTGAAGCGGGTACGTAAAACCATGTGGCACCACATAGTTGTTATGTATTAAACACAAAAAAAAAATAACATAATGTGATAAGGGTGGGGAGGGGTGCATACCTGTCATGTACACAAGCAGAGCTGTTTCATGACTGAAATTAGCCTCACAGTATCGGAGAATTTTGCCAATATTATAGCAATAATATCGCAACATTCCACAGAAATATGTTCAGTAGTATTCCTGTCTATACCTATGCTGATTAAACAGTGGTTTTTTTTATTGTTTATTACATGCATAATGTAATATCCCCGTGCAGTAAGACTGACACATATTAAAATTTAAATGTAAAAAAATTTTATTTTAGGTGATTCAGAGTATGTGAAAAGTGTATATTTAAATAATTCTCTTAACAAAGTGTTATTACCCAAGCTCTTACCCAAAGTGATATTACTAAAGCTCTCTTACCAAAAGTGTTATTACTAAAGCATACTTACCCAAAGTGTTATAACTAAAACACTCTTACCTAAAGTGCTTTACCCAATGTGATATTACTGAAGCTCTCTTACCCAAAGTGTTATTACTAAAGCACTCTTACCCAAAGTGTTATTATGATAACACTCTTACCCAAAGTGTTATTACTCAAGCACTCTTACCCAAAGTGATATTACTAAAGCTCTCTTACCCAAAGTGTTATTATGAAAGCACTCTTACCCAAAGTGTTATTACGAAAACACTCTTACCCAAAGTGTTATTACTAAAGCTCTCTTAACCAAAGTGATATTACTAAAGCTCTCTTACCCAAAGTGTTATTACTAAAACACTCTTACCCAAAGTGTTATTACTAAAGCACTCTTACCCAAACTGTTATTATGAAAACACTCTTACCCAAACTGTTATTATGAAAACACTCTTACCCAAAGTATTATTACTCAAGCTCTCTTACCCACAGTGATATTACTCAAGCACTCTTACCCAAAAAGATATTACTAAAGCTCTCTTATCCAAAGTGTTATTACTAAAGCTCTCTTACCAGAAGTGATACTACCCAAGATCTCTTACCCAAAGTGTTATTACCCAAACTCTCGTACCCAAGTGTTCTGAGTGGTATGTAGGTATATAAACTTGGTCCTGTCTCTTAAAAGTACAATAAATATAAAGAGTTTCCTGTAGAGTATAGTTGACGATTTTTGAACGTGGTTTTACCAAGTTGACCATTTGGCAACGGAGGTCCCTATGCCACTTGTATAGGACCAAAGATGGATCGTCATTGATATCAGTGATGTGCATAATACAGTAAAACCTTCCCCAATAGTACCATTTGTGTACAGATCAACCTCTATATAAAGACCACCTCCCTATAAAGACAGCTGGTTTTGGTGGGTCTTTATATACAGGTTTCATTGTATCGGTATCTATATGATTGATTAACTGTTTATATATATTACACTTTGAGATATCAATTAATTTTGAATCAACACTATGAGCTATCATATTTATTTTTTCAGGGCTTATAACACTAGTTCTTACCAATCCCATCTGGGTAATAAAAACAAGACTTTGTTTACAGTATGAACAGGCTGTGGGAACTGTCAATAGTGATCGCATGTATAAAGGGATGTCCGATGCTTTATTTAAGATTTATAGAACAGAAGGCCTACGAGGTTTATATAAGGTATGCTTGGTTTAACTTCTTCACCCCTAAGGACACATTTGGACCGGTCTAAATCATTGGTTTACAGAAGAGTCCATTGTTTTTCAAGGGTTGATGAGTTAAAGGAACTCTGTTTTTTTTTTATGCCCCCATCCTGAAAGGTCCGCTGTGTCATCTAGTATTTGGATCGTCCGTCTGTCTGTTTGTGTGTCTGTCGGTAATTCCATCCCACTTACAATATAAAATGCAATATTTCAAATTTGGATTGTGATACAGTAATCAAACTTAGACTGTTAGTTCATCTAAGGTTGCTCACACTTCACTGACATCACATGCCCATGGAGGTGGGGTCAAAATGTAGAACATTGCAAAAATTTGTTGGGCCCAAGGGCATTTGTGTTTCACAAACACATCTTTGTTTTTTCAAAATTTGTTTCCCCTTTTTTACTATTTAAATCAATACACAATAACAAATAAAAGATTACACAGGCATAAAAAAGTTCTTAAACTCCTACATATTTTGTGAAATTTGCTTGAGGAACCCAGTTTTGACACTTTTTCAATTGTATTTGATATACTCCACCTTACTATATGTATATGGATACCATATTGGACCTGACCTCTGTAGGGATATAAGAAATTTTTTATGCCTTTGTAAAGCTCTTACTTGTTACTGTACATCAAGTACAAGTAGTAAAACTAGAAAAAAAAATCGAAATAATTTTGGTAAACACAGCTAACACCCCTTTAAACAATATTCGATTCAAAATGAATGATAATAATACAATGCAATAGTACATACAGAAACTTTAGGATCGAGCAACAAGAATATTCTTACATAAAGCTCTCTCCTTATAAGATATACTTATCGTCCACCTTACCGTTACCATGGTTATATCATTATGTGACATCTAATACCTTAAATTGGGATATTTTGCTGTGTGAATGTTAATCTTAATTAAATACTATGTGACATAAACTACATGATATAAACAAAATGGCCAAAATTTGACTGGCCAAAAAATAACCCTTCATTTTATGACCAAAGTGGCCAAATTTTAGGGACACCAAAATATCCCAATTTACGATAGCAAAGACCATGTTGTTTTAATTTGGTTTTAATTTCGTTTATTTTGTCGTTTTCATTTATCAAAGAAATTAAAACCATGACACGACTTTACATACATTATACGTTGCAATGGGTTCCTTTACAAACAGGTTTTTTATTTTCTGATTCTACAGTATTTACGAAAAAATAAATTGTTCGTTTTTGTATTGTGTTTAGAGCTGAACCCATGATTGCATTCCAAGCAACTGTAAATCTCTGATATCATGAATTGCTAAGTCCATTTTGCTGGAACACATTGTAGAATTGTCAAATGTAAATAAATTGTTTTTCAGGGTTTCATACCTGGGGTAGTTGGAATTTCCCATGGTGCTTTGCAATTTATGGCATATGAAGAAATGAAAAATGTTTACAATAACCACAAAGGTCGAGCAGTGGATTACCGTTTAGTAAGATTTTTATTTAAGTTTCATATATCATGATTTCATAGTTGTATATATCACTCATATATCATGATTTCGTAGTTGTATATATCACTGGTATATCATGATTTCGTAGTTGTATATATCACTGGTATATCATGATTGGGTAGTTGTATATATATCACTCGTATATCATGATTTCGTACTTGTATATATCACTCATATATCATGATTTCGTACTTGTATATATCACTCATATATCATGATTTCGTACTTGTATATATCACTCGTATATCATGATTTCGTACTGTATATATCACTAGTATATCATGATTTCGTAGTTGTATATATCACTAGTATATCATGATTTCGTAGTTGTATATATTACTGGTATAACATGATGTCATAGTTTTATATATCACTGGTATATCATGATTTCGTAGTGTGTATATCACTGGTATATCATGATTTTGTAGTTGTTTATATCACTGGTATATCATGATTTCGTAGTTGTATATCACTGGTATATCATGATTTCGTAGTTGTATATATTACTGGTATAATATGATGTCATAGTTTTATATATCACTGGTATATCATGGTTTCATAGTTGTATATATCACTGGTATATCATGATTTCGTAGTTGTATATATCACTCATATATCATGCAGTAATATATGCTCACTGTTTTTCCCCGGTATATCATTAGGGTTCACATTCTGTTGTGTTATTTGTAAAAATAAAAAAAAAGAAACAAAATTAGTTATAAATTGATATTTATAATATGTATTAAAATACAAAGAAATATCTGTCATTGCTACGTGTAGAAAACTAGGAAATATCTGGGATCAAATTCTGCATCAAAACACACCTATCACCTGTAGTCAGTGTGAGTATGAATCCCACTGGGACCTAAGTGGATTTTGTAGGAAAGTTTCCTAGTTTATTTTCAGAAGGCCCAAGTCACTTCCCAGATATAATGTAATGGGGTTCTCTCCTCCATAAAAAAAACTGGCCTGCACTATATTACTGAAAAATTGTTGAGTGTGGAGAAAAACAACATTCATGATAATAAAAAGTACTTGAAATGTCCTTGAATTTTAAATTAAGTCATTGTATTTATTCCTTGAAGTCCTTGATTAACACTTATTAACCCTTTCAATACTGCAATGCTAAAACTGCCCACTCAAAGACCCTTACTCTCACCCCTGTAACACTATAAACCACCCGCTAAGATTTCTGATGCTGTATTCCTGTAACACCCCAAACTGCCCAACTTTAGTGTCATTTTCAAAGAGTATTTCCCAATTACTATTTTGAGAATGGAAGCCTCACAGTATAGGAGACTACAACGTGATATCTTGTTATGAAAAACATGGCTGATTACAATAAATATATATGGTATTTCCGAGGGAAAAGATGAACTGAAAAGATAGGGATGAAGAAAATGACTTTAAACTTTTTTGAAGTATCAAAGAAGTTGTAAAATATGTTTTAATTTTGCGATCCCGGATGGTAAAATAAACTGACACAAAACTTATCTCTGCAGTAACGGATTGGTTTATTCCTTTACATTGATAGATAATGAACTGTCATTATTTGAAAGAGTTTCATGAGAATTATTTGGACCATATCGTCAAATTTACAAATGATTATGCCACATTTGATATGAAATACACAATAAAAATGATCATGAAATGTGGAAAATATATAGAATAAAGACATAAATACAGTATATTTTTGTTTCAAATATAATTGATATCACAAGTTCTGTTTCTTCAAAACCAAGTAAAATAAATTGTTAATTGTTGATTATTTCTTTGTTTTTATATACATCTATTACGCTTTAAAAAAAAGTTTCTAAAAGGCTTCAGAGATTACAGGGCAGCCATGACATCACAGCTGGCATGAGCATATGAGTACCAAAAACTCAACTTTTCCGCTTAGATTGATATACAATAACAAAAAAAAGAAAAATGATAAATGCGAGCATACTGATTCTTAAATTCCTATATATTTTGTGAAAATTGCTTGAGAAAGTTAGTTTGGCAATTACTGACTTCCAATTGATTAATTCAACTTAACAATTTATGTACGAATACCACATTGGACCTGACCTTATTTTCACAAATAATACAGAAATTATAAGAATTTTATGCCTGTATGTAGCTATTATCTGTTATTGTACTTAAAGTACAAGTAGTAAAAGTAGAAAAAATCAAAATAATATTTTTGGTACGCACAGCTAAATGACCCTTTAAAATTGGATAAACGATGAATTTTAGAGTTATTGAAAAAAAAACCTGAATTTACTATTAAAGAATATATAGTGAAAATAAATTTTGCAAACTCATTTATGTCCTACTACTGTGTAGTGTATACACTGTATGTTGCAGCAGTGAAAAAGTTAAGAGTACTGTAAAATAGAAAAGTCAAAAATATTGAAAGAATAAAGTCTAAGATGTAAAAAAAAAATCTCTTAAAACAAAGCCAATGTAAAACTCTTTTGACATTAAATAAAAATGTGTAGCTGAATAATCTTTTTGAAGGGTCCAAAACTAAGCATTCCTGATTATACTTGCTTTTATAAGTCCTTGAAAACATATTATAAGTCCTTAAGTCCTTGATAAGTCCTTGAATTTTTAACTCAAGTGCCTGTATGAACCATGGACTATAAACGTGTCAGGTTTATCTGTTACTGTGCCATATGTCAGACATTGAACATTGAAATGACTGTTCCTTTGCTGTGAGCCCAGCACAAGAATTTAAAGTCGCAGGAATTCAAGAAAATTCTTAAAAAGTTCCATGTCATGGCAAGCATGGCACTGAAAAGAATTCTGTATGCCTTGGCACCAGTCCATACCACAGGTCAAAATTAGTTGCATTCCACTCCATATCTCAATATACGTGAAAATGTTTTAGTTCGATGTATACCAACCAAAAATATATATAAAAATCCCAAACATACAAGCTTGCATTGTTTATCCAATCAGAAAACAGAAAGGTATTGATCTATTACAATTGGCTTCAATTTTTTTTCAGACGTCAGCAGAGTACATTGCTTTTGCCGCATTATCCAAGATATTTGCCGCTTCAGTTACATATCCATATCAGGTCGTAAGATCTCGGTTACAAGACCAGCACCGAAGCTATGATGGCATTCGTGATGTCATACAACAAATATTGAGGTTAGTAAGAGAGAATTTTCTCGCATCTTATTTACGTTTTACAGGATTATCTCCCTTTTTATTATTCTCTTTTCAAAATATTTCATCAGAAGTAAAAAAAAAAAAAAAGACTAAAAATTTGGGTATAAATGTAGATAGCATTAAGCATGTTAAGTAACAAATACTTAGTATTTAGATTCATTGTACCTTTGTTTTGTGTTACTGGCATTGCTCACTAGATGCTGTAGAATTAAATCTGGGGAGGGGCAATCCAGCTTTCCCTGGGAAGTTTGTTGACAATCACGTCTTGACCATAAGAATGCAAGTGTTGAACAAAAGTCCTACTCGGTGCATTTAGATTTTTATGACAAATGTTCTTTTTGTTTTGAATTATATATTAAGTAGATATATTTTATATTTATCAATAGATTTTAAAACATGCATACTTAATCAGGGATTTTCCACCTTATCATACGGGGCCGAAATAAGGCTCCATTCCCAGTGCCAAAAGTGCATTTTTTCTCCCCAGTTTGCAGTAAAAAATTACCAAATGAAGTCCGTGATAAAGAATTTTAAGATATTCTTGTATTTTCAAAGAAGTTTTGTGTATTTTTAGATTTCCCCATTTCAATGAAATGTTGCTAAATTCCAAATGCAAAAGGCCCAGGCCCCATTCCCAAAAGAGTGTGGAAAACTCTAGTTATTGGAAGGCTTTGAAAGACAAGCATGATTGCTTACATATAAGAAAAAATGAACTACCTTCTCTTTCCTAGATAAGATAGGAATATTTTCCTGGTTTTGTCAGTTTGAAGGCTTTTGATTTTGCAAGTTACTCAGTTGCTACTGTTTTTTTTTCTGCTGTCTTCTCCTTCTTTAAATCATCTGCTGTGCAGGGGGTGGCCCTATACAGCAGCACTATGACAGGTCAGATCCTGTTTCATACAGGTGAATTCACTTATTCTCTGTCTGGCCGGGTGGACAAGTGGAAAATACAAAAAGGTGTCATTTTAGTCCCGATATATTCTGATGTGGTCATGTGGGTTTCTGAGACAAGTAAAATCTTGTCATTAGAGAACTTTGTTTATAACAAACACATTAGCCAGAGTCTCTCATGTATAAATTGATCTTTGGAAATATCACTGATGTACTCACTGGTATATAGATATAAACCCATTAAAAATCTAAGTCCTCCAAAGGGAAGCATTGTTATGCGAAAAAGAAAGGTAAACGCACTCTTGATTCACAAATTTTTTACAGATATGGTTGTCTTTAACTTGATAAAGGACAAGGGGCCAAAAATTTGTGAATTTGGAGTGTTTACTGGTATTTTTCATAAAGCCATTAAATTTGTCTTTTATGTAATAAAGTGTTTTACTTATTATCTGTTTTTCATCATGGTCGTCAAAAGTCCATTTGGGAAAGTAAAATTCAATTGGCACTCGTCTGTCAGGTCATGTTCATAAAAACGTGAATGCCTACTCCTTCTGTTGCACTTCTTGCTATCATTGTGTAAAATGTTTGAGTTATAAAGGAAACGATTATGTGGAGAGATCAATAGTTATATGTGTATGTATTTGTAGACAATGTATTTCGACAGATTGCATAAATACTATTGCTGATTAAAATTGTCTAAGTGACATGTATGATTACCTCCCTTTGAAGGAAATTTTATGTACAGGATTCTGGCATAATGGCAAATAGAATGAAGTTTTTATGAAAAAGTGTCTAATGATAGAGAGAACAGATTAAATCTGACATCTAAAGGAATTTCTTATGTCTATGGCAGCTTCATCCAGTATAAGTACATTGTATATGTACTTATCTAATCTTTGTGGTAAAAGTCTATAACATACAGAGTACATGGTGCTGCCATATTACTGGAAAATTGTTGAGTTTAGGGTGTAATACCAATAAAACAAAAAGTAAATATTTTACACAGATTTAATGTGTAACCAGTAAAGATCTGTGAATATTTTGATATTGAAAATTTAATATTCAGTGGAGAGTAAGCTCTCAAAGTGTTACCTAATTAGTACAGGTAACAAGATTCTTAATGAATTTATTGTTTCACATATGTAATTGATTATGTTCCGGGTCCTTTTTCTGCCTACATGTATTTCTGGAAAACGCCATTTATGACAATGAAATGTGAATTTGTGCCCTACTGTAAAATATTTTTTAACACATGCAAATATACAGTGAAACTTGTATATAACTAACTCCTTAGGGACACAAGATAACTGGTCTTTATAGGGAGGTGGTCTTTATATAGAGGTTGATTTGTACACAAATGGTACTATTGTGGTCAGCAGAAAATGGTCTTTATGACCAGGTGGTTTTTATACACAGGTGGTCACTAAAGCAGGTTTTACTGTAATGGAGTCTCTTTTTTTATTTGCACTGCCCTCTGGACTAATTTATTCATCATTACAGTAATGATCTGTACACTAATTTGGGAATTTTTTCATCAAATAGTGAAAAAAATATTTATATTTTGCATTGAGAGCAGGGCTAAATATTGGCTTCTTTGAAGCTATAGAAAATAAAAAAGATCTGTCTTCCTACATAATTGTAATATGAACGGATTTGTAAAGTCAACACTAACAAGAAAGAAACTCCATCAGAAAAAAAACGACAAAAGACTCATTATGTTTTAATAGATTTCCCATCTATCAGTCAACTTCACCCTGTGAGTGAGGGAAGTCATGTGTGCAGTATGTGATTTATCTTTCATGAATGAAATGTAATTTCATAAGTTGTGTTAAAAAATCAAAACAAAATCTACAAGCAAAAACAATATTTGCTGAATTCACTTTTCCCTTCCTGATCACTTATACGAGCAGATAATTACTTTTTTTCAAACAGGGTTTCAGTGAGAAAATAGATATGTCTCCCTCGTTAGTCGGTAACAAACCAAGTTAGATAACTGCTGGATTTCTTTTTCTTTTTTTCTAACTGTGAACCATTAGATGTAAGATCTTCATATTTGGTTGTACATCATCTGTGTCTCAACACAGTTATGGAATTCATTGGGGTGGGGTAATTTTTAGGTTTTAAAAATGTCTTCCTGATCAGGTAGTTGAACTAGCTGTATATTATTACATGTATACAAAACAATTTATCAATGTTATACACCTGTGGCATTCTATATACCAAACATGATACATAAAACTTTGGTGACATTCTACTTAAAACATACAGTACATTATACATCTGTAACCACTAGAAGAGAAAGAAATTTTCATGATTTTCCAATCAAAATTAATTGATTTTTATGTTTTTTTTTATGATGTAAGAATTAGATTGACTAAAGCTTTAAAACATGGAGTCCATCACCTGTAGGTTTGAGTCCCCACTGGAACCTATGCTTGTTTTGTGAAGCACTTTGCCAGTATAATTGGAGAAGGCTGGGTGGTTTCTATCAGGGTACAATGTTACTGCAGGTTTGAGTCCCCACTGGAACCTAAACTGGTTTTGTGAAGCACTTTGTCAGTATAGTTGGAGAAGGCTGGGTGGTTTCTATCAGGGTACAATGTAACTGCAGGTTTTGAGTCCCCACTGGAACCTAAGCTTGTTTTGTGAAGCACTTTGTCAGTATAGTTGGATGTCAGTATAGTTCGAGGTAGGCTGGGTGGTTTCTTTCAGGGTATAATGTTAGTGGATGCTCTCCACCACCATAGAAATGGCCACCTCTATAACTGACAAAATTATCAGCATAAAGTTAAACAACATTCAAACAAAAAAGCCAGCTGTTAAAAAGCCTTTCACCAAATTATGACAGTCATTTTGTATCTAATGTATTATAAAAAATAAATGAAAAAATCTGATATTGATTTTCGGGTCATAACCTTGTAAAAAGAAGTGACATTATAATTATAACTACCACTCAATAGCATATTTGATAATGTGTTTAGTACAAAATAGTTGCCATGGAGAGTTGACCTTTGTTTTTACGCAGGTACGAGGGCAAACGAGGATTTTACAAGGGCTCTCTAATATATCTGCTTCATGTGACACCGAACATCTGTATAGTCTTCCTGTTGTACGAATTTGTGGTGAACAATGCCAATAGATGGCGCCTAGAGGCATCAAACAAAGAATGGACAGCTGACATTATTGAATCAGAAAAACGAAAGGTCGTGAAATCTGTGTGCGAAGTGGAAGATCGATGATATTAGATGACAATTGTTGTCACCGTGATGCAGCGTCTGTGAGTCTATATATTTGTGTCAAAATTTTAGTCTTGTGCATTCTGTAGTCATTCCAACACTTACAAAATATTATTTATGTTTCCTGTGATCTGCAGATGTTAAAATGAATACTACTTTGAGCACAAATGTAAAACTGAAGATGTTAAAATGTTAGCTCTCTATTAGCACGGATGTAAACTGTGGACATGGATACATACTCTCTACATTTAACGCAGATTGTTGATAATTGATATAAAAATTTGACATTTATCTATCATGCTGTGATATTGATGCTGGTTATTAGCGACTGCAAAGGAACGGAATTTATCTGCAGTGCAACTTTTCTTTGATGACGTCAAAATTCAATAAGGATGTGATGTTCTTCATTTGGGTAAAAGCTGGGAATTATGCAACATAATCATCAAGTAAGATTGTATCTTAAGACTATAACTCATGTATTTTAAATACGAAATCATTCTCGGAAAAATAAAAGAATGATAGACAGCTCACCAATGTGAAACACATACAGGAACTGCAATTAGACTATTGAGAAAAGCATATTCTAGTCTGAAGACTAATTAGAATATTACGGGAAAAGAGAGAACATGGTTATTACTGATTAGTCTTTAAGTCATTGACCGCCAAATCACTGGGTATTTCTAATTCTATAGAAATGCCCAAATCACCAGATTATTTGGTTCACCTTCGCATTTATGCAAGATACAGCTGATAAAGTATTAGACCTTCAGTGTTCCCATTTTGGCATTTTGGAATTGTACCGAGGTCACCATTACATGCCCTGGAATAAATAGGTCACCATGACCTACTTTATACAGTTCAGTGACTTTGAGAATTTTTTATGTTCTGAGGTCAACCTTTCCTGGCCTTATGATGGTTGATGGTTCATTGAGTTAGAACACCATGTTTGAATGGTTACCATGATTGTAACGTGTTAGCAAATTTTATGTTTGGTGACTCTCGTCTTCATTACATGATGTCAGGAGACCATGATCCTGTGGCTCAGAGTGATTGTAGCGAACTAATAGTAACAATTTGTGTATTTATTGATAGTGTCAGGATAATTCTGTAGTACCCATAATCCAATTTTGTGATTCCATTGGCTTAAAGGGGCATTAGCTGTGTTTTTCTATTAAAAGAAACTTTTCTTTTACAACATAGATTAATAAACAATAACAAAAAACAGATACATGTAAACACAGGCATAGAAATTCTTAAATTCCTTTATATTATGTGAAAATTTCCATAAGAAACCCAGTTTGGAAACTATTCACTTGCAACTGACTAATTCATCCTTACTATTTGTATATACATACTACACCAGACTTCACCTTAATTTTTACAAAAAAGATGGAATATAAGATTTTTATGCCTTGTATAGCTCTTCTTTGTTATTTTACACCAGTTACAAGTGAAATAATTTTTTTGGTGAACACAGCTAATGTGCCCCTTTAATTATACTGGTTTTATTGAATTGTCAGTATATCTATATTCAAAAGAGAATACAATTTGGCCATACAGCCAACATATGCTCCATTTATAAAAGTTTTAAAACATAAGAATCTCAAGTCCCAATATCATTCTGCTGCACCCCATCTCCTGATTTTGTAGAAATGAATATAGACATCAGTGCTTGTTTAAACTTGTAAATTAATCGAAATGTATAAAAATTGTAAAAATGTGTTCAAAATATTTATGTAGGCCTACTTATTTGAAATTTTTGGTTACACATCAGGGCTTTTTTCCTCCAAATTTATAGCCGATATTTGGTTATATTCCCAATGGCAAATCATATCTTTTTCCCCCAATTTTTTGCCAAAAATTGCCAACCATTAACATTACATACATGTAACGTCTTTCCATTATTTCTCATTTTTATGCTGATATTTTCAATCATTCTTTTTCTTGAAAGTTGAAATATGACAGGTTGACAATAAAACAGATGAAAAAGATAGCAAGTAGCTAAATAAGTGAAATTATAAAGGCATATGCAAAAATTTCCCAATTTTGAGCCAAAATGCCGCAAAATTCCAAATTCAAACGTTATGCTTCTCAAAAGGTAAGAAAAAGCCCTGCACATAGGTCTAGATTTTATTCATATTTTTGATAAGTTAAAATGATAAGAAGTGTCTCAAAAACAATTTGTTTAATCACATTTCACCAAGAGACATCAGAGGCTGATCAGCATGCCTACACAATCAATCTTGTTTCCTGAAAGAAATATGCAACAGTAATTTACTTTCCATTCTATATAGATGGCTTACAATGAAATCAAATTAGTTCCTATATTATGTTATTATGAAGTCTCACTAAAGAGTAATTTCTTTGTATATATGTCTTTTAAAGAAGAATGGGTAAAAGGGGGGTAAAAGGGAACTTTGAGTTAAACTGGATTACCATTATGATCCTGCAGTTATACGCACCCTTTAAATTTTATTCCTGATATGTTCTTTTGGTTTCCATATATACCTTGGCATGTAAAGTAAATGGAAATATTCTTATTTTAAGTGCATTAACTTAATTTTGTATAAAGAAACCCAAGAGACTCTTAAAACATACCACAGTGGGTCATTTAGTTGAATGCCAAATTACAGGTGAAAAAAATGTTCGGACAAACTAGGAATCGAACCCAGGAGCTTCTGATCACTGTCAGGATGCTTTTACCAATAGTGCTATCCGGACTATCTAAATATTTTTTAACCCGGAAATAGAATTGAGGAACATTTTTTTAGAATCACGTAACTGGCAATAATAAAAGCAGGATTATTATGGTAATCTTGGCTAATTCGAAAGTTCCCTGTTATTTTAATACAAATGTGTAATATAGAAATATGACTTAACTTGGTAATTATTTAAGTACAATTGTGTAATATAGAAGAATGGATAAACCAGGTAATTATTTTAATACAGATGGGTAATATACATTTAGAAGAGTAGATGTAACTAAACTGGCAGGTAATTAAACCAGGTAATTACTTTGATACAAATGTGTACTATAGAAGAATGGATAAACGGGTAATTACAGGTATTTCATACAAATGTGTAATATATACATGTAAGAATAACTAAACCAGGTATTTGCTTGGATAGGAACATGTACCTCATGGGCCATATGTTGCTACTTACATGTAGTGCACACAACACTTCACAAAGATTCCCCAGCTTTATATCATTAATTGTTTATTATTTATACATATATATGTTTATCAGTTTTGTAAGGTTGGGTTTAATGATTTATTTTCATACAATTACACTTTCACCTAATCAATAAAATATCGGTAATAACAACGATATATGAGGTAACATTTTGTATAATGTATGAGATGTATGTATAGACAACATGTGTGTGAGATAACATTTTGTATAATGTATGTATGTATAGACAACATGTGTGTGAGATAACATTTTGTATAATGTATGTATAGACAACATGTGTGTGAGATAACATTTTGTATAATGTATGAGATGTATGTATAGACAACATGTGTGTGAGATAACATTTTGTATAATGTATGTATAGACAACATGTGTGTGAGATAACATTTTGTAGGTTTTTAGTGTTTCTGTGTCAACAGTCTTAGACCACTTCTCGATTATATGTTTTCTAGTCTGATATTTTTCCTTTAAATGTGTATTGAAATAATTATGAATCCATTTTTATTGTAAAAGAAAAATTCTGAAGCTGGAAAAGTGTTATTCTCACAAGCTGAAGCAAAACCATCATTTTTTTAATGACTTACAGTGATGTAAATTACAATGAAAAAGAGATATACATTTTTGTACACAGGCATAAAATTCTTTAGTTCCTATATATTTTGTGAAAATTGCTTGAGAAACTCAGGTGTAGCAGTTTTTTCAATTGCAATTGATTACTTGTACATTGTAACTTAACCTCACTATTTGTATATGGATACAACATTAGACCTGACCTTATTGTCACAAAATATATACAAAATGTCGGAATATAAGATTTGTTTGTGTTGTGTATAGTTCTCATTCACTGTTATCTGTTATTGTACATTGTACATCAAATAAAAGTAGATCTACATGTAGTATACTTAACAGTAGAAAAAATACAAATAGTTTTCTTGGTAAAGTGTAAAATTGAAGAAGTACCAATCAATTATCAAAACTCAAGTCCATTATAACACACAACTTATGCCCCTGTAATAAAGGATTATTAAAACAATAATCTACATTGATGTACTTTAATCCACATTGATGTACATGTACTTTAATCTACATTGATGTACTGTAATCTACATTGATGTACATGTACTTTAATCTACATTGATGTACTTTAATCTACATTGATGTACTTTAATCTACATTGATGTACTTTACAATTGATGTACTTTAATCTACATTGATGTACTTTAATCTACATTGATGTACTGTAATCTACATTGATGTACTGTAATCTACATTGATGTACTTTAATCTACATTGATGTACTTTAATCTACATTGATGTACTTTAATCTACATTGATGTACTGTAATCTACATTGATGTACTGTAATCTACATTGATGTACTTTTCTACATTGATGTACTGTAATCTACATTGATGTACTGTAATCTACATTGATGTACTTTAATCTACATTGATGTACTTTAATCTACATTGATGTACTGTAATCCACATTGATGTACATGTACTTTAATCTACATTGATGTAATGTAATCCACATTGATGTACATGTACTTTAATCTACATTGATGTAATGTAATCCACATTGATGTACATGTACTTTAATCTACATTGATGTACTGTAATCTACATTGATGTCCTTTAATCTACATTGATGTCCTTTAATCTACATTGATGTACTTTAATCTACATTGATGTACTTTAATCTACATTGATGTACTTTAATCTACATTGATGTACACTAATCTACATGGATGTACTTTAATCTACATTGATGTCCTTTAATCTACATTGATGTACACTAATCTACATTGATGTACTTTAATCTACATTGATGTACTGTAATCTACATTGATGTACACTAATCTACATTGATGTACTTTAATCTACATTGATGTACACTAATCTACATTGATGTACTGTAATCTACATTGATGTACTTTAATCTACATTGATGTACTTTAATCTACATTGATGTACACTAATCTACATTGATGTAATTTAATCTACATTGATGTACTGTAATCTACATTGATGTACTGTAATCCAAATTGATGTACTTTAATCTACATTGATGTACACTAATCTACATTGATGTACACTAATCTACATTGATGTACTTTTCTACATTGATGTACTGTAATCTACATTGATGTACACTTATCTACATTGATGTAATGTAATCTACATTGATGTACTGTAATCTACATTGATGTACTGTAATCTACATTGATGTACTGTAATCAACATTGATGTACTTTTCTACATTGATGTACTTTAATCTACATTGATGTACTGTAATCCACATTGATGTACTGTAATCTACATTGATGTACTTTAATCTACATTGATGTCCTTTAATCTACATTGATGTCCTTTAATCTACATTGATGTACTGTAATCCACATTGATGTACTTTTCTACATTGATGTACTTTAATCTACATTGATGTACACTAATCTACATTGATGTACTTTAATCTACATTGATGTACTTTAATCTACATTGATGTACACTAATCTACATTGATGTAATGTAATCTACATTGATGTCCTTTAATCTACATTGATGTACTGTAATCTACATTGATGTACTGAGGAGAAATTCTCCCAAGCATGTACCAAGCTTATTTTATCCATCATCCATGTTGATAAGTGATGGTATTGTAAAATGATTCTGTACTTTAATTAATGTACTGGTACTAGAAGTATGACGGAATATTAGAATGGTAACTTACATTAAAATATCCACCATTTAATAGTCATTCACGCAATATTCAAAGTTTCTTTCTGCTTATTTGTTCGCATAGATATTTAACATAAGTACAGTGGAACATAACAGTTAAGACCATCTAACTGACTCAAAGCGGTCTGATTAGTGAGGTGTTACAGTGGAACCTTGCTATTTAGACCACCTAACTGACTCAAAGCAGTATGATTAGTATGGTGTTACAGTGGAATCTTGCTATTTAGACCACCTAACTGATTCAAAGCGATCTGATTAGTGAGGTGTTACAGTGGAACCTTGCAATTTAGACCACTTAACTGATTCAAAGCAGTATGATTAGTATGGTGTTACAATGGAATCTTGCTATTTAGACCACCTAACTGATTCAAAGCGATCTGATTAGTGAGGTGTTACAGTGGAACCTCGCAATTTAGACCACCTAACTGACTGACTCAAAGTGATCTGATTAGGGAGGTGTTACAGTGGAACCTCGCTATTAAGACCACCTAACTGACTGACTCAAAGTGATCTGATTTGGGAGGTGTTACAGTGGAACCTTGCTATTAAGACCAAAGTGATCTGATTAGGGAGGTGGTCTAGATCTCTTAAGTGGGGTTTTGTATTTATCCCATATTTATCAAGAGACTGGGAATTGATGGTCTTAACTGTGAGGTGGTATCCTAGGCGAGGTTTTCTCTATAGCTAGATGAGGCTCCACTGTAAGTCTCAAGAACTACTTTGATATATTATACATGATTCAATCGATCATTCACAGTTTTTGTGACGGAAGACAATCTTAAAGACTTCATAATGATCTCATAATTAGGGTTATGTGTAAACAATTTGTTTTGTTTAATTAGTAGTTTGTTTACAAGAAATCTTCTTATTTGCAAAATTAGATACCCAGAAAGGTCAGTGAATTGAAATGCTTTTATCTATACATACACCGTCTCCATGGTGATTTGATGTAGTTGCTTTTAAATTATTTGTTTTAATTTTCAAATGAAAAAAATTGAGTTTGTTCTCATTTTATTTGATGTAGTAAAACATTTTTATTGATGTTTCTTGGTTTTGTACCTGTAGATCTCAAGTGACATTTTTTTAAATTGAAACCGAAGACTCGTCACCTGTTGGGATTTTCTCCTATAATTATGAATACTTTCAATTGATTGTCAGAAACCTTACACCATGTGAATGTATCTGTATAACTCAAAATTCAATATGTCAGAAATTAATTCACACTATTGAATTGAATTGTATAATTCTCAACTGTGAAAAATTAGGGTTAATATAGTTAGGTAATGAATGATATGAGATTGTTGATAACAGTAGTAATAAAATGCTGTTTTCTATGGCAAACGAAATTGAAATACTGGCAAAGCAATTTTCTAAGTTAAATTTTGTTGTTCTCCAGTTTAAAATACCATAGGTTTTTTTTTTAATTCATCTTCTGCAGGTGAGCAAGATAATTCAGTTAAGCTTTGTTTTCCAGGAAAGTCTAAGTTTAAATATAAGAAAGCGTCTAAGAACTTAACTAGGTTTAAACTCATTGATGTGATATTAAGATAGTTGGTCCAAGTTTGTTTTCACATTTTCTAGTAAAACAGGGATTAACTTTATTGACATCTTGTAATTAATGAGTTTAATTCAGATTTAATTCAGATTCCCAATTCATGTAAAATGAAGACAAACTAAGTTTAGCTAGCTATAAATAAACATCATAAAAACCTGGCTTAGCTGAGACAATCAGGATTTGCCCCTATTATTTTTTCATTTCACACAAGTAAATATATGGCTAAAACATCATTGTCAAGCAGCAATATGTGAAAACTGTTTTCATACTATTAGTAATATTTTTGTGTGTGTGTGATGTTTGAATGAAAAACTGAAGAGAGAGAGAGGGAGAGAGAGAGAGAGAGAGAGAGAGAAGTTAAATATAACTTGATAAAAATCAGGCTAATAGGTTAATTTAGATGACTAGAGAAGTACTTAAAATGAATACAGTGTATATTAACTCATCAACCCCTGAAAAACAATGGGCTCTTCTGTAAAACAATGACTTAGACCAGTCAAAATGTGTCTTTCGGGGTGGATGAATTAATAATATATTCGTACCTTTTAAGATATATCACAAATGTATTGATGAACATACAAAATCAAAAACTAACTGGTTTTATTCTTAGTCAGATTTGTAAACAATATTTTAGTAATAAATAAACACTACCATATTTTGACACATGGACATAAACACTACCATATTTTGACACATGGTCATAAACACTACCATATTTTGACACATGGACATAAACACTACCATATTTTGACACATGGTCATTTTAACTTGGACAACATTTACTCCCTAGCATTTTCTCACTTGTGTAGGTATGCAAATACGAATTTTGACACTTGCTTGGGTTATATTAGATTTTATTGTACGTTTATATGAGACGAGTGCCTTTATTTTGTTATATAGATATATATTTGAAGAAGTTGATCTTCAGCACTGAAATAAACTTTTATCTTTACTGTACATAGCGTTATTGTTTTTACAAGTTGTTTTGTTTGACTTACCTGTTATTGATTTATGTCAGAAAGATTAAGAATTCCTGTTAATACTTTAAAGGTTAAGAATTTAGAATTCTCATTCATTTTTGAAAGGTTTAAATTCCTTTTTATTTTTGAAAGGTTTTAAAATTCCTATTTATATTTTAAAGGTTCAAATTCCTGTTAATATTTGAAAGGTTTAAATTCCTATTTATATTTGAAAGGTTTAAATTCCTATTTATATTTGAAAGGTTCAAATTCCTGTTTATACTCAAAAGGTTTAAATTCCTATTTATATCTGAAAGGTTTAAATTCCTATTAATATTTGGAAGGTTTTAAATCCAGAATACCTATTCATATTTGTAAAGTAAAAATTTCTCTTTATATTTGAAAGGTTCCTATTTAAATGTGAAACGTTTAAATTCCTGTTTATATTTCTAAGGTTTAAATTCCTGTTTATATTTCTAAGGTTTAAATTCCTATTTATATTTGAAAGGTTTAGATTCCTGTTCATATTTGAAAGGTTTAGAATCCTTTTTATATCTGAAATGTTTAAATTCCTATTTTCATTTGAAAGATTTAGAATTCCTATTTATATCTGAATGGTTTAGAATTCTTATTTAAATTTGAAAGGTTTCCAATTCGATTTCACACCTGTTTAAATTATAATTTGCCAAGTTAAGATGATTTTGATATGTTGACAAAATGTCGCAAATAGGAAATTTGTAAATTGTGTGTTTCAGCCCTGTAATAAAATTATCTTTTGTTTATCTTCGAATTTTCTACTAGTAACAAACTTAATAACAATTGTTTTTATTAACAAATTCCAGGTGAATTGTAGGTGTCCGTTTCATCCGCCCATCTTTCCGTTATGGTTATTTGAGCCAGTGGGTGCAAAAAGAGTCCTTAGGACAATATGGGGGGGATTTTTTATTTTTACGTTTTAAAAAGCAAAAATGTAAATTAAAAATATGATATGAGAATGAGTGCAGGCAAGAGCAAATTAGTTTTTTATTCCGGGACGAAAAATTTACAAAATTACAAATATTTTGTTAGATGGAATTCCTTGTTTTTCTCGCATTTCATTAGTTATATTGTGTGGATTATTTTCTCGGGTACTGGCTCATATTTTAACAGCTATGGGAGACTTTCTTCTGTCCTATATTGTTTAGATTTTGACTGATTTATCTCATTATGTAGGACTATAAGGTATTCTCATTATCCAGAGTTACCACCTCTCGTAGCAGGCATCGATGTTGATGTCATTTATTTGTGCGTAAAATGTGAAATGTTATCAATTGTGACGTCGTATGGTTGTGTGAAAACGACGTTTTCTCACATAAAGACGTGTCGTCACAATCGATACCTGCTGACATGGGATACGTTTTTTCACATAAAGACATGCCGTCACAATCGATACCTGCTGACATGAGATGTAACTCTGATTAACTAAAAGACAGAATTCAGCTGGAAACAGAATTCCTATTTTATTGTGTAAAGTCCACAAATACCACAGATAGGGTGCAGTACAGTACAGCACTTCTGCCAATCCTGAAATAAAGGAGTACACAAGCATTTTGAATTCATGACCTCCCATGTTGTTTTCTGGTTTATGAAACGAACATATTGACAACATTTTTCTCATAATTGTTTTTCAGGTACGAAGGTGCAAAAGGTTTTTACAAAGGGTTAACCCCAAACCTTCTACGAGTGACACCTGCCTGCTGTATAACGTTTGTGGTCTATGAAAACATTATTTCATTCTGTGAGACACGAAGATGACGGAGGTTTCCATTTAGGATATATTGACATCATCCCATTTGCAAGTTGGACGCATAAATTTGTCATATAAAGTGGTCATTTACAGATATTTTATAAAATATGATAATACGTCATTATAATAATTATCATAGAATGCATCTGTAGACTGAAATATTTTTTTTCATTGTATTTTAAAAAAAACCAAAACGTATCCACGATTATGAACCTTGGGTTGAAAAAAAAGAGCTACTACTTATAAGATACTGGGATCTCTAGAACAAATGTAATCAGTGTAAAAGGTTGCACAGTTTATATTATTTTAATGTATTTTTATTTCAATGTGATGATCGAGTGATAAGTTTTCACCATAAATATACTTTGAACTTATACTCGAAAATAAAAATAAAACTTACAATCTGTGAAGAAACGTATGTAGTATACATATTCTCAGCTTTAAAAATGCGAAGAATTATTTTGCATAAATATTTAGGAGGAATATATTTCACATAGTTTGATTTCAAGATTTGTAATAAACAACACCGTGCGTGTTAGTAGTCATCTACGGCAGTGATATAAGCGCGGTAAAATAGTGTCACTCTCTGCAACCCAGAACAAAACAAAAGAGATATAATTATACATCATAACCATTTCTTTGTGCGTTTACAATTTTTACATCGTGAATAATTACTTTGTGTTGCTATTGGTTTTACACGTTGTTTTATTGAGGAATAAATTTTATTTGTAGAATGATATTATGAAGTTTTTTATTTTGTTATATTATAGAATCTTAGGTCACTTGAACCAAAGGCTGATGGTTACCTGTTGTTATCATCTTTTGTCTGACGTCAGAAGGCGTCTATCGTGTTTCTCCTCTCAAGAACCCGTGGACCATTTAAAACCAAACTCGGAAGCGAGTATCCCCCATGTAGAGTCACATACAGTTTTTGAATGAAAAGAGTGAACCCCAAAACTTGCTTTCATAATCCAGTGATCAAATGTCTTTAAAATTTTCTTTGTAAAATTGATGAGTCAGTATCACTATTTACACAGTTTTGGAATGAAAATGAAATATGTTTATAAACAAGCCCCCAGGGAACACGAATTTAATTTTAGCGATTAAGCATGAGTAATGTTAATAAGTACTCCTAGTTTACAGTTGAAACCAGAGTTTCTCGTTGTCTGTCCGAATAGTTTACAGACAGTAACTCGTGTTAGTGGTGTCATATCTGAATGAAACTTGGTATGATGTTAGCTTATTGTGTAACCTAAAGTGAGATTGTATACTGGATCAAAAGTCAACTATGAAGGCTCTGTTACTAACAATATATATATATATATATAAGTAGATGAATTTGTGAGCGTCGGAAAGTTTTCAAAGATCAGAAAATAGGTTTAGAATGAAACGGAAACATTTCTAGTTCGACGAACGGGTCAAATTCGGCGAAAAGGTCAGGTTTGGTTAAAAGGACAAGTTTGGTGAAAAGCATGATTGGCGAAAGGGAGTAACCGTCTGTGGTCGTGCTCCAGAATACTGAATATTGAAAGGGGGCTTCATAATGTTTACATCAGTAGAGAGCCGTCGTGGCTCCGCGGTAGAGTCCGATTTGCAACCGGAGGATAACAGGTTTGAGCCTTAGAAACCGAGGTCCCGTGTCACTGCTTAATGGGCAAAAGTGCTGATTATAAGCCAAAATTTGAAGCTCTTAATTCACTGACTTTTGGTGATGTCTCCTGATTCTTAAGTTGGACGTTATACAACAACAACAGCAAGTGGATTATAGAGTGAAGAGTAAACAAGTCTGTGATGTTGGCATCGAAATTTTTACAATTATCGAAACGTACATCAGTTTACTAGTATCATAGAGTAATTGAGTTTATCATTTATTTTGCAGTATGACCCGCAAAACAACAGGGTCTTTTTATCCACGGTCGTTCAAAAATAGTTCAACACAATTCTTGTGATGTGAAACCGCTTTAAACAGGATTTTTTGTTGAATTTGGATCAGATTTCACTAATATTCCACACTCACGTATGTTTCCGTTCATCTTTATTTGAAATCGTATTAAAATTTCCGTGAAAATCAAGACTGTCAACATAATCGATGCACTAATGGTTTGGTTATAGAATCCAGATTTCGAGTTGAGGACTGCAATCGATATGATGTATTATATTTTTAATCAGCATTCATGATTGTTTATTTTTTATCTTTACTTTTTAACATGTATGCATTCATTTCAAAGCGCATAAGTGATATAATATTTGAAGTTGCCGGGCAATCAAGAGAAACGATCCCGTATCTGAAACACTTATGTCAGGATGCAGTTTAATTACCATTTAAATAGCGAAAGGACACTTGGCGAAAGGAAAGGCGAGTGAAAGACAGTGTTTTAAAGTCTAGTCAGGTAGTCTTAGTGATAGTTATGTAAACATAATATCATATAAAAATCACACATACCAAATAAAATACAAATAAAATGAAAACTGGACACACGGACCGTTGAAAAGGATGGATTCAGTGCCACGGAGGAGTAAGCTTTCCCTTTCTACCGTTTACATCGTTAGTAAACAGGTAAAAACCACTTACCTTCCGCAAGAAAACTGGCAAACTTTCCCACTTAATTCGAAATGACCCTAGCGGGATTCGAACCAAAGGTGAAAGACCTTGTGATTTAAAGCGCAATGCTCTAACCACTCGGCCATGGAGGACCACCACTATTGAACAGGCAATTCAACATTTCACAGAGTGAAACTGAAATTGCAAACAGGTACATTACATAGACCTGTTAAGTTTGCGAATTGTTTACATTAAACGTGTTTCCTGATATCCTTGTGACAACAGCTTATCAGAAAGTTCTTTGTGTCTGTATTTAAAATGATCATATGTTGAACATGCCCTGGAATATCCAGTCACCTGGTCCTATCTTGTTTGGGATTCACGTTGGGACCATTGCATATCTCCGAGCTTGATCTTTTCACCGATCTTGATTTTTCCACCGAAATTGACCTTTTACTCGAATAGCAGGATTTCCGTGGAAAAATTTTGACAGGTGTGGCATGCCAGCAGGGGCCGCTGAATTCTTCCGGACACCTGGTGCTATCCCGTTTGGGATTCGCAATTGTTCGTCATGTTGAGACAATTTACACATCTAATTCGTCTTGTTCTAATGAACTTGAGTTTCGATTATCGATTGGTACTTCTTCATTACTGCTTTTTACAACTGATATACAATAACAAAAAAGAGATATGCAATGGTATAAAAACTCTACACTTCCTATACATTTAGTGAAAATTGCTTCAGAAACCAAGGTTTCGCACTTTTTCACTTGCATTTGATTAATTCAACCTTACCATTTGTTTATGAATACCGCACTGGACCTGACCTTATTTTCACAAAATATGTAGGAATATAAAATATTTATATATAAGTATAGCTCCTGTTCGTTATTGTACATCAATTGTAACAGTGCAAGTAGAAACAATCGAAATATCTATGTTTGGTAAACACAGCTAATGGCCCTTGAATAGATGATTACGTCTCTAACAGCTAGTTTTTGTATGTGTGATCGTTAGCCCGATTTTGCATCTCTTGAGCAAAGGAAATGTTAAGGTTACCTGAACCAAAGGGTCATGCTGACCTATTGCGACAGACTTTTGTCGTATCTCATCCACCATGCGTTGTTAACTTTTACACACATCCGACTTATTCTCAAGAACCAGAGGTCCAATTTTAAGCCAACATGACAGGAATTATCTCAGTGTGAAGCCGCATACACTCAGAGAATTAATACATGTATATTTTACAAAATTTTTCTCTATGACTGTATGCAAATGATACAATGAAGTGAACACATGTTTTATATAGAGTGACTTCAATGCCAAAAGGACAGAATAGTAAGCATATCTGTACGGCTGCACACACTTTTCTTTTAATTTTTAATTTTCTTATCTAATTTCATAGATTCGTTGTGTAATATTTAAAACCTCAGATACCAAAGCATAAATCAATAGAATGTCCAGGACATAGATATAAATCCGGTAAAAATGGACAAACACGGACCTCTGGAAACCAAGAGATGGGATCAGGTGCCATGGAGGAGTAAGCATCCTCTGTCGACCGGTCACAATATTATAAATCTATATTTTTGAAATAATGGTATCGGCAAGTTGTGCATATAGAATGGAATCACGCGAGATGTTTAAGATAATTTTAATGTATTTACTGGTATGTTGTTATTAAATGGAAATGTTACCAGCTTTTGGTAAAATTCACCAATTTTGACCTGTGCTATGGACTGTCTCCAGTGCCGTGATTGTTATTTTACGTTACATACCTAGGGTTACATTAGACTGCGGGCTTAAGTTTCACCCGAACAGAAAGATGGCAAAGGAATAGTTATGACCATATCGGAATTCAAACCAAGTACCTTCCGCTTGCAAGACGAACGCTCTAACACTAGACCAGCTTGGGTTTTTATTCGACAATTAATAAAACAGAACCTTTATTGCCAAATTAAACTTCATATGAGGTCAGATTTCAAATTGAAATGATTTAGCATCTAAGCGTTCAATCTCTTACACAGAACTGTCGGTCCTTGCGCTCGCGATCAATCTCTTTCAACGTCTAGAAAGAAGTCCCAGAAATCATGGTCATGTAATCCACAGTATGAATATGAAAACCAAAATATTCAGAGTAAGGATACTTTTAACATTTTAAATAAAGTATTTTTGTCTCACATAGTATTTTATTCTATGACAGCAGTCCCAGCACTGATATCTTTACAGGAAAGTAAATAAAGAGAAAAATCTAGAGAATACGTGTAGCCTATTTATATATTGCCAAAATCTGGCAAAAATCGAGAGATTGTTTGGGAGAGCAAGGACCGAAAATTCTTTGTAAGAGATTGCTAAATGCTGTATCGTGTGTCACATGATTTATTCACTTTTATTACTGCCAATAACTAATAATTGTTGTTTTATTAATAATTTATATAAATATAATCATACATCTCCCTTTACAATCACCTCAATAAGTGTGTGTGATTTATTGAACTATGTAACAGCGGTCATTTAAATAGTACAAAGACTTAATGCCAAAATTACAATACTTCACATATGATAAATATTTGATACATTACTTCGATATGTATAAGTAGGACACAATAACCAATTCTATACAATAAATGTAACGGAAACCCGAAGGATTAAAAACTGCGCGAGAACATCAGAACAGAAATTCAAAATGGAAATGAAGATAAATTTCTATTTGATTTTTACTGTGTTATATCAAATCATGCTTTGTGGTAAGTATCCAATTTTCTTTAGATCTAATTCGATTTATTCTTTGTTTTTAATCTAAATTTTAAAATTATGATGTCTGGAATGAAATATTGCCAAATATAAAATACACAGAAAGGAATAACATAAGATGTTTAAGCCAGATAATTTGTTGGTATTTTGTTATTCTAGTATTACTACTGATATGAAAAATGTAAACATTATATTTCATTTTGTATACTATGATAAATATCACATTAGCGTAAATTCTTATGTAATGTTATATAATGGCGGAGGTGAAAATAAAATCTTTAGTATGGTTTCGGTATATTGAATCGAACACGTGAAATTCAGTTTGTGTATCGAACGCTCTACCTCTAGCTCATTGCAAGCAGTCGGTATGATTTATCTCTGAAATACATTAAGATACGACAGGCAGAATATTGTCTGATCATATAACACGTCCATTCATCTATTGTTAGCTATTTTTTTACTTTATATTTTGTTTCCTCACTATTTCCCGTAGACAAGTTATACACTTAACTCGGAGCAAGCTGAAAGAAAAATAGCCGTCGCTGACATCTGACGATCCTCCATTGTATTAGTGTTATAAACATTTAATCTTAATTACTCGACTTTAGATAGCCATTATCACCTATTGTGTCTTTTTCTACCTTTTACATATCTTGTATATATAGTTTGAGTTTCATAATATACTAGCGGAAAAAAAGAAACTTTGGAGTTTAGTAATTTCATTTATAGATTCATATACAAAATATTATGTTGCATTATGTATATCATTATTTAATATAATGCGTTGTCTTTCAATTCAAACATCAAATCACGTTTTTTTGTTCCTCATGGTTAACAAGAACAACCACTGAAAGTAAGGGGTCGCAAAAAATTACACTAGTTTAATGCCGTGTTTCACACTGAAATGGTTGGGGAATGTAGCGTCCAGCGTAGCAGGGGGTTTAGGTCTTGACATAGATGTCGTTCTATTTCATCCTACATATTTTCTACAGGCGATAAATCCGGTGACATCGCAGGTCAGGGTCGAGAATAACATTTTGCTGGTGTAAAAAGTCACAAACAACGCGTGCGGTGTGCGGTCGCGCGTTGTTCTGCTGCAGAATGAGGTTACAATCGTTGTTATGAATGAATGGAATGACATGCTGACGGACAATCTTGTCACGGTATCGTACGCCAGTAAATTGTCCTCCATTATCACTAAAGAAATCCTTACATGTGTTACGCCGAATTGGTTCGCTGAATAACGCAGGCGTCAATGTAAAGTTTTCCGACAAGACGGTAGGCCCGAAGACGATCGTCACTGTCCAGTTGGGCTGTTCACCAGTACACACTGACATCTGGATAAAGATAGCGTGTAATATTTTATTTGTCTGTTTCATTTTACTTTCGATTTTATAATTTGAATCTGTAGTACTCAACGTCAATTTAAAGTGTACGGACTCTCAAAAGGCCACACTGGACTATTTAAAAGACCACGCGGCCATAAATGTATCAAAAGTGCTGATACCAAAGTGTAAATTGCAAATAAAAATCGTACATGTACATACTTTGAAGTGATCGTACCCAGCTCAGTCCCATTGTATAATTGACGGGCTTATAGGCAGATGTTAAAGGAAAAAATACTACCAAAATATAAAATTTCAGGTAGGAAAATCGATATCATCACTTTTGTTTGAACTCTATTTGTCAATTTGCAAGATTGTCTAACATGTAATTCTATGATGAATTTGACAAATATTGGAAACTACTCTGCAATACTATCATTTTTTCTGGCTCCGGTTTTACTAATTTTCCTAAAATTATATCGTAGATGCCGATGTTATCCAGAGCATATGGGAGATTGATGCCATTGGTTCGGATTCCGTATTTACAAATGGTGTCCTTTTCACAACCGATGCTGAAAGTACAATAGCGTGTATACTGATATGTCGAATGAGGAGTGATTGTAACGGAATCTCTTTCGAGGAGAGCAATTTACGTTGTACGGCTTACGACATCCGACAACTTGACATATTTACACCCAAAGCCGTCACCTCCAACACCGTGTTTTACGTCATGTCTCCAGGTAAAATATTGGTCGTTTTAACCTTTGATTTTATTAATTAGATTGATTTACAATACAAAAGAGATAAACACATATATGATAGGTCTTAAATTTCTACATATTTTGTGAAAATTGTTTGAGAAACCCAGTTTGTCAATTTCTTGTTTGTACATGATTAATTCGACTGGATCTGACCATATTGTCACAAGATATATAGGAGTATAAGAATTTATATGCCTGCTTATATCTCTTCTGCAACTGTATTCTGATCAAAGTCGTAAAAAACTAAATATATATTTTTGAAGAACAGGTAATGCCCCTTTAAAGTTACATATATTCCTTACATCGATTTATCTTTGGTTTTTGGTGTATTCTTCACAGTATATTTTTTAGAATTATTTTTATTCATCTATTCAATTTTATGTACATTTTAAAACAATTTTGTTAGTTTTAGGATGAGGGCAAACTTTACTCAGCCTTTAAAATCAAAGCAAATGTAGCATGCTACGCTAGTTAATGCTAGTTATATTAGTACGGTCAAACTTACATTATAGACCACGTTTGCTAATAGGGTACCTGCCTATAAAGGCTACTCAAACGTAACCTTTGTTAACGCTTCTTAATGAGTAAACCTTTTCATGGAGGTCAACTGTTTATAACGGCTACTTTTTTTGCTAGTTCCCTTGTGTAGGAATTATAGGAAAATTTGAATTCATCTGTTTGTATAATGTATTTAGTTGTGGCATCAGCAGGGATTGCTAATAAAATTTGGATTATATATAGAGGAGAAATGTGAGAAGTGGTACAATTTATGATTTGAAATACCAGAAAATGTCACTGTATCAGAAAAATATATATACACCACTACTAATAAAAACAGCGATAGACCAATGATTATGATTCTAATGATGATGATGTATCGTTATGTCCACAAACTGTAATTAAGATGAATGCATAAATGATAAATCAAGCGAAATGTAGTGATTATAAACACCAGCATTTTGCTGTTCTCGTGACAATCTTTGCCGTAAAAGGTACAAAAATGTTAATACTTCGGATCATCTACATTTCCACAACTCTTAACATTCCTTCTCAGATCACAAGAATCAGATACAAATATCAGAGAAAACACACATTCCACATAATCATATACATTTACATTAGCATAGACACGGGTGTATCATAGGCACATCTAAAAACACGGACAAATATGTCGGACATATAGACACGGACACATCATATGTCAGACCCATAGTAGACACGGACACATCAAACACACGGACACATCATAAACACGGACACATCATATGTGTCAGACCCATAATAGACACGGACACATAATACACACGGACACATCATATGTCAGACCCATAATAAACACGGACACATCATACGTCAGACCCATAATAGACACGGACACATCATACGCACAGATACGTCATACACACGGACACATCATACACACGGACACATCATAAACACGGACACATCATATGTCAGACCCATAATAGACACGGATACATCATACGTCAGACCCATAATAGACACGGACACATTATACGCACAGATACATCATACACACGGACACATCATACACACGGATACATCATACACACGGATACATCATCTGTCAGACCCATAACAGACACGGACACATCATAGACACAGATATATCATTTGTAAGACACATCAAAGACACGGACACATCATAGACACGGACACTTCATAGACATGGAGACATCAATGGCGTGGATACTTTTTGTCAAATATACATCATACACACGGACACATGAAAGGCACGAACACATGAAAGGCACGAACACAACAAAGGCACGAACACATCAAAGGCACGAACACATCATAGGCACGAACACATCATAGGCACGAACACACCATAGGAACAAACACACCATAGGAACAAACACACCATAGACACGGACACATAATAGAAGCGGAATTTATCTGATATACATCATAGACAAGGACATATCATTTGTACAACACATTATAGAAACAGAGACATTAATTGTGAAACACATATCACACACACACACACACACACACACACACACACACACACACACACACACATACGCATTTGATCAACCAGTACATTTTAGTTCAAAAAGTACTTTTAATATTTTTTTGTTTTATTTTATAGCATCTTCAAATCAATGTGGAGAAACCTTTCCTGATGTAGCAGGCGTCAAAATTCCACAAAGGATCTGTAGGATACCCGGATGTGCCCTATCATATGTATGTGCTGAAGGATATAATGAAACTAGTAGCTTATCAGATCGAAATGGTTTTTGTCAAGAGGATGGGAATTATTCTTTACCACAAATTAACTGTTCTGGTATGTTAATGTGCAAAATTCACATACAGGTGTTTGCGTTCAGGAATTATTTTCATGATGGAATCTTATGCAAAATGTTGTTTAATTTAGTTTATATGGGTAACTCACAACAATGTTGCTATTTTCACTCTCTGCATCTTGAATGGTAATGCAATTTAAAAGATAGTTATGGACGATATTGAGTGATTCTCAATGACTGGCTTTATCTATATCCAGCCTGTTTATTGAGAGATTTGAGCTTTATATTTCAAATAACTGTTATCTACGGTGGTTGATTTGTTGATTTTTTTTGCGAAAGGATGACAATGTTACCCGCTAATAAGCAATCCAGCTGAAATATCGTAACATCGCCTCGATCTTCTTTATGAAAGGACGAAGCTTCTTTTTATGATTAATTTCTTTTTCGTTCTTTCGCTCCCAAAAGACGATACATTTATTTCCCTTTATCGGCGAATCAATTACCTTAGTTATCTAGGCGTCATAAGTCTAAAACTGTATTGGCATTTAATGGTATAGTGTTAAAAACCCGCCATTTTCTTCTAGTTAAAGGCTTCATTTATCATCGCACATCTTCAAGGTATAATGAATGAGTACCAATGGAAATTGAATACTCATACTCGATAGTTTAGAACAATGATAATATAATGATATATATATATATATATATATATATATATATATATATATATATATATATATATATATATATATATATATATATTGGTTTGTAGTTGTTTAATCAGTTTCATCGAAACTTATCACAATTTCAATTCATATAAATGTCAAATAGAAGAAATGTCATTTTTGAAAATTACGATTCAAAATGCATCGCTCTGTTTTTCTTTTTATTACAGCATGTGCGTTAGGAAGCAACTTTGTCGAAATTCCCGGACGATACTTTGATCCATTACATGCGCCAGGGGCCTCTTCATCCGTATATTCCACGTTTGGATATTTATACACAGCTAGTGATTGTCAGAACTTCTGTATCAGCTTAACCACTGCATCTTACGTCTGCAAAGTTGCTTACTACTGGAAGAACCCTAATGACTGGGGACATTGTATTATATGGTCACTCAGAGTCGAGGATAATCCGACGTTATACTCACAGTATCTCACTTATAATGCTTCATACACTGAGTTTGTGAGAACTTGTTTATGATCTATTTCTAATGTAAATTCAGAGGATATTCCGGTCAGTTCCTTCACAGCAGAAAAAACTATCGATAAAATGAATATTTTTACTAAAATCTAATATTGTGAACAAATTAAGGGATTATGCAATTCAGAGATAGGAATGTTTTACTTGTTGCACCATATAATTTACCATGAGATGTATGCATTAGATTCTGTGATACACATATATTCAATTTTTGTTCGTCGGGATATATCTCATTCCCATATCATATGAAAATTAATTGACAAAACGTCGTCGTTTTATCTTAGTATCATGTTAGAGACCACTGGTAGTTTTCTTTTCTTTGGGTCCAAAAGATTTTCAATGAAATATGCTTCATATCAACAATGGAACAGCTCGGCTAGTAAAGGGGAAAAATGTTCCCAATGGAAAGCCAACGGTTTCTGAGAGACCTGGTCTCCAAACAATATATATTGTCTATAAGAAAGTCCAGCATCACTTTTATATCAACTTCAATGTAATTATATATATCAAAAGTAGGCTATCGGAATTCTAGAATTTTTGCACCGATATATTTTGATACTAGAGTGTTTTAGGACATTTCTATTTTACTACATAGAATACTTAGAAATACCTGCCTTATTTATGACGTTTCGGAATGAGTTTCCGGACCTGTAAAGCGGTAGTATTATAAGGCCTACTAATTAGACAATTAATTTACAAGCTTGAAATGATTCCTTTTCAGAATTTGCATATTTTAACTGATTATTTACATCTGCATAGTAAATGGTTCGGATAAAAACCCGTCCTGTTGGGAATTCCAGTCCTTTAATTTTATAGTTTGCATATATACAAATTTCACATTTGACAACACTTCGGTTGTTATATATTTGGCTATGTAAAATAGATTGTAAACTAGTAAATACATACTCTAGATTGTGGGTTATACACATGTGGGTTATACACATTTCAGTATTATTGTTCAGATATAACATGCTTAATTCCAATAAAATTTGGGAAAGTTTGCCAGTTTTCTTGCGGAAGGTCGGTGGTCTTTACCCGGGTAACCGGGGTTTCTCCTCCACCAATAAAAACTGGACGCCATCATATGACTGAAAGATTGTTGAGTATGGCGTAAAACAAAAAATCAAATCAAATCAAATCCAATAAAATTCCATGCCCTCCAAAGGGAAGTATCAATATGCAAAAAAAAAACCCAGAAAAACACTCAAATTTCACCAATGTTCGGCCACTTGGCCTTTATCAAGTGAAAGACGACAATATGTATATCACTTACATAGTATTAAGTATACACAATACAAAGCTCCAGTGCAAATGTTTATCGATGTTTACCGATTACGCCCTAATTACGTCGTAATAACTTGACGTACCTTGTTGTACCTTGTGCGCAATCACAGTTATTGCCTAGTGTTTCTCTTGTCACAATATACTGCTTGTGATGGGATGGTCTAGTTGTAAGTGTGATTGGCAAGCGGAAGGTCCAGGTTGCAATTTCCGGTTCCGGGTCATACCACAGACTTTAAATTGGTAATGTCTGTCCCATTGTCAAGCGCTCCGTATACGAAGTGGAAGTTTCGGTAATATGAGAAGAGACTTAAAATTGAGACCTCGTGTAATGGCAGGAGTGTCACGTAGAAGAAATTTGGCATCGGCGTAAGTCGATAGCAGAAGCCAAAATTTGTGGCAGCTAGTGACCTATCTATATATCAATACCAAAGTTATAGAGTTCTACAAAAGAGGTCAAAAACAAATGCTGAAGACGATCTTTTCTGTCGATTTCATCAGTGGAGTTCGAATTTGATATGTAATTAGAACAATAACAATGATAAAAAAAATGTTACTTTGTAGTTTATTTATGGGATAATTCTTTACTAAAGCAATGAGATTACGATTTTTGCGATTTAAATTCTCTGAAATTAATTAATCTGTATGGTTGCAATGTACAGAATAAAAAATATCTTAGATACCAAGGTATAAATCTTTAGGATGTCCACGATATAGTTACTAATCCGGCAAAAATGGACAAACCCGGACCTCTGGAAATCAAGAGGTGGGGTCAGGTGCTAGTGAGAAATATGCATCCACTGTCGACCGGTCACACCCGCAGTGAGTCCGCAGTCAAATCCAAATGAAACACGTATCATAATTGGTACAGACGTCTCAACAACCGATATCTGACAGGCAACTCACAAGACTATTATACTGACCGTAAAATTTGCGGAACGTTGACATCAAATGCGGTTTCCGATATCCTTGTGTGAATAATTTGCAAGTGAGTAGTTTACCTCTGTATAAGAAATGTTCATATGTTGAACACACCTTGGCATATTGGATCATTTGTAAAATAAAAACTCCATATTTAGGTGATTGTGGGATATTATTACTTAAATGTGAAAAATTTACGATGGAAAAGCCAAAATCGTTTGTCGTATTGCTTAGTTGTTAATTTCCCGTCTGTATCTATATTGTTAGAAGTCGAACGGTTCTCCAGTTTCTCCATCTCGCGAGAAATGAATATTTTAAAGTTAAATCAACAGTTTATGTCATGTTAATGAACAGCGAAATCACAATTTCATAACAAAAACAAACATATTTCTGGCCAGTCAAAACGATTCTAAATACTCTTCACCACGTCAATTAATATAAGATCATAGGCACATGGTAATATACAATGATTTTAAATATAGATACTTCTTATGATATCTCGTATTTTTACATTTTTGCTTATTTAATTTTTGATTTAGTACAAACTTATATATTTCTTATAAATATTTATATCGTGTTTCGCCAAATCCGTGAGCGCGTACGTTGGCTGAGAATGGGTGTTTTGGTTTTTTCAAAAGTTATTTACCACATGGTGTAACGATAAAAAATAAGATTATGAGTCTGTAGAGCTGAGTTGCTTAGAAAGCCTAACCTAGCCAATCACAGCTTGTCCGGATAATGGGTTAGCCAATGACACTTTGTCCTGTTTTTCACGACAAGTGATCAGGAAAATTGAGAACTAGAAAATTACATTATCTGGACTTGTCAGTTTTGGTTACAATAAAAATTAAAATCACATTTAAAGAGTAATTGCACACAAATTATAGAAAGTTCAACTTGCATCCAACACTTGAAGTGTAAAACTTATATATCTTATAAAAACTGTTCAGAAAAATGACCAGTTTGGAATACAGAGTATTTAAAATAATAAGTGTAATATTCAATATATCTCATAAAAATTACTGAGACGTATCAGTACGTAATGTAGTGCACACTAGGTCAAAGAGAAATTCAATCAATTGAGTGTCTTTATCATTGTCCAAATAAGGAATTACTGAACCAGTTGAACAGACAGATAAGGTAAGTTGTAAACATATAGGAAATAATTCATGAGATTTGTTGCTAGCTTGGCAGTTCCGTTCGGTATAGTGTATGTTTACAAATGAACACATGAACGACAGTCGCAAAATGCGGGTCTTTACAACAATAACAACGTAACTTCGTCGGTGTACTTATTACAATAAAATAGGTCCAATATCTTAATAACATACATGTTATTTAAAAACAGTGAGATAGACCGATTCTGTTTCTGGTAATAGTAAATACATGTGCATTGTTAATACAAAGTGCTGGCATCTAGGTGTCACTATCAGTAATTAGAAGCATTTAATTGAAGTAACACATTAATCTGAATTAAAGCCCGAAGAGTTCTAGTTACCACCTCATCTTGTACAATGATTAGTTTTCAAGGTTGGGCTCGTATTGTATAGTTCACAGGCGTACATCTATCCTCTGTAATGTAAAAGTGTTGAACAGCTTCTCCGTAGTTTGGGAATCGAACCAAGGACCTACCGCTTGCGGGTCGCTCTAACGCTCTAACGCTAGACCACCTCTGATTTTAACTCGTCAATTGATGAAACAAAACCAATTGCCAATTCAAATTTCGTATGAAGACAGATTTCAAACTAAACTGATTTAGCATCAAAACGTTCAATCTCTTACACAGAGTTGTCGCTCCTAGCACTCTCGAATTAAGGAAGTCTCAAACACTGGTCTTTTAAGCCATAAAATGATTATAAAAACCAAATTACTCTGAGTTCGGATACTTTTTACAAAAATATAGTACCTATATTTATATCCATTTTTAAAAAGTATTTTCGTCTGAAACAGTATTTTCTACTATTTCAACAGTAATGCAAGCAGAAGGCTTATAAAGAGTATGTACAAGAATCTGGCAAAAATTGAGACGTTGACAGAGATTGTTCGGCAGTGCGAGGACAAACAACTCCAAGATACTGCTAAAGTCTGTATTGTGTCACGTGATTTATTGATTCACTGATAAACAAAAAATAAATAATAAGTGTTGTTTTATTATCAATCTATAGTTTTGTTTACCCCTTTATAATCGCCTCAATAAGTGTTTGAGTTGCTGAACTTTGTAACAGCGGTGATTTAAAAAGCACATATATTTAAGTATCGAAATTGAATTACTACACATCATGACATAAACAAATATTTGATACACTACCTCGATATGTTTGTGTCACTCTTTGTGTATAAATAGGAGAAAATAACCAGTATGATCCAGTGAATGTAAAGGAGATTCGAAGGACTAGAGAATCTGAACAGAAATTCAAAATGGAAATGGACATCAATTTCTATTTGATTTTGTCGGTGCTATATGGAATCATGCTTTGTGGTAAGTATCAAGTTTTCTTTAGATTTTATTCGATTCATTCCTTGTGTTTAATCTGAGTTTTTAAAATGTCAATTTATATCTAATCTTCTTAGTCTATCAATATTAAGGCATTTTTTCGCTATATCGAATAATGGAATGTGGTAAGCCTCCAATTCTTTTTAAAAAATCTAATTCGATAGATTCTTTGTGTTTAATCGTAATTTTGAAAATAACGATGCTGAAATGAATAAAATACATATATTGCCAAATATAAACCAAGTTGTGCATACAGAAAAGAATCACTTGAGATGTTTAAGATAATATTAATTTATTTACTGGTATGTTGTCATTCTATTACTACTACTGATGTAAATCATGTATTATATTTTATTTTGTATTTGTTGTTTAAAAGCACATTAGAGCAATTGTGGTTATGCGAAAAAACACCAAAAAATAAAAAAGAAAGAAAATAAAAAACAAAACCCGAACATTATCCGGTACATTGATTCGGACCTGAGGAATTCCGCTTGTGTGTCTGTCGAATACTCTACCACTAGCCCACCACAAATAGTCAGTATGCTTCATCTCTGAAATACATAAAGATATAAAAGTGCTGACACCAAAGTATAAACTATAAACATGGTATATTGTGAACCTGATATTTTTCTCTTTTTTTACTTTCGCCCTTTTACGGTAAAGATATTAACTCTATTCGCCCTAAATCAAATGGAACATAAAGAATTATTTTAAAATTTTCACTTTCATTTTAGATTCATCCTACCTTCTAACTGAAAACTAAACGATATCGAAAATTTCTAGGCAGATCTACGCCTGCTATGGGGTGATTTCATCTTTAGTATGTAGCACGAAAATATATTTTTCCTTCTGGAAAAATGTGATCAATCTGATGATTGTGCATACAGAAAAGAATCACTTGAGATGTTTAAGATAATATTAATTTATTTACTGGTATGTTGTCATTCTATTACTACTACTGATGTAAATCATGTATTATATTTTATTTTTATTTGTTGTTTAAAAGCACATTAGAGCAATTGTGGTTATGCGAAAAAACACCAAAAAATAAAAAAAGAAAGAAAATAAAAAACAAAACCCGCATTATCCGGTACATTGATTCGGACCATTCCGCTTGTGTCTGTCGAATACTCTACCACTAGCCCACCACAAATAGTCAGTATGCTTCATCTCTGAAATACATAAAGATATAAAAGTGCTGACACCAAAGTATAAACTATAAACATGGTATATTGTGAACCTGATATTTTTCTCTTTTTTTACTTTCGCCCTTTTACGGTAAAGATATTAACTCTATTCGCCCTAAATCACCAGTGTCATGGAAGGCATGTATGTCCGTGCTTTAAGAATTAAATTTTAAAATTTTCACTTTCATTTTAGATTCATCCTACCTTCTAACTGAAAACTAAACGATATCGAAAATTTCTAGGCAGATCTACGCCTGCTATGGGGTGATTTCATCTTTAGTATGTAGCACGAAAATATATTTTTCCTTCTGGAAAAATGTGATCAATCTGATGATTGATCAAAAATATCTCACAAAATCGTGTTTTATTTACTTGAAATAATGCAATAGCCGGCTACTGGTCCTACCGGGCTGCGGCTATTTGTCCCCGACCACTATAGTATATCAAACAATCACGGAGCACCAAAATTAAAACACCGAATATCCAAGATCACAAGGAGTAAAGACGATCAGTAGTTAGTACATCTATCTTTAAATCATAAAATCTCTCACTCCTAGACAGTGTACAGGTTTAAGTCCAGCTGTGACCTTACCTGAGTTTTTGAGAAACTTTGCCATTTTACTTTCGGAAGGCCAGCGGTCTCTTCCTTGGAACATTGTAACCCCAATCATTCGCGAAGAGTGTGGCATAAAACACTTCTAACACACAAAAAACAAAATAAAACCGGTACAACACTCATTAGATGATGGCGACTCATCGTATTTGCAGATGTTAAAGGAAAGAAATACTACTAAAATATGGAAGTTCAAGATAAGAACATCAATATCACCACTTTTGTTTTAACTTTATTTGTCAATTTGCAATTTAGTCTGTGTAATATGTAATATTTACATACCGACTGTTATTTCCTTCATTGCAAGTTTACAGACCGGTTGCGTTTATATTCAATGCTTGACACAACTGTCCAGCAACGTCATATGAAAACCTTCCCCCGAAAAGTGAATTATATGAAATGAAATTCGTATCCAGCTGACTACAGATTAACAGAAAATGGTATATATATATAATGATATAAAACATGAAATATACATAGATTGGTTCATGAAAAATCAATGTGCAGCATTTTTTCATGAGCTAATGCATGTATATCCAATCTTTTTCGAAAAATTAAAAACAAAATATATTGTTATGAAGAATTTGACAATACAATTATTGAAAATATCTCTTCACTACTATCAAATATCATGTTATGAGTTCACGCATTTTCCCCAAAATATATTATAGATGCCAATGTTGTCCAGAGCATATGGGATATAGATGCCATTGGGTCGAATTCCGTATTTACAAATGGTGTCCTTTTCACAACCGATGCTGACAGTATGACAGAGTGTATGCTGAGATGTCAAATGATTAATGATTGCAACGGAATCTCATTCGAGAAGAACAATTTACGTTGCACGGCTTACGACGTCCGAAAACTTGATGTATTTACACCCAAAACCGTCACCTCCAACACTGTGTTTTTCGTCATGTCTCCAGGTAAAATATTGGTCGTTATAAGTATTGTATTCCAAAATGTATCAATATCTATGACTTTGATCTAACGGAGGCATTTTCGATGATTGGTTTCTTTAATATTACTTGGGTTGATTTACAATAACAAATATAAGATATTCAAGCTTAAAAGTTCTTAAATTTCTATATCGTTGACGTAATAAAACTCTGATCATCTCTAATTCTTAGACCTACGGCTACCAAGCAGCAAATGTTTGATTTTAAATGGGCTTTAGCTGTGTTTTTTTTTCCAAAAATGTTGTTTCTCCTTTTCAGCAGTTAGATTGATATAGAAAAAAAAATAGGCATACAAATTCTTCAATTCCTATATTTTTTTGTTAACGTTTCTTAGGAAACTCAGGTTTGGTACTTTTTCAATTGCAAATGATTAACTCAACCTTTGTATTTGTATATGAAAATTATACTGGGACCTGACAATATTATCACAAATATATATATATATATATATATATATATATATATATATATATATATATATATATATATATATATATATATATATATATATATATATATATATATATATATAATATGTCTGTGTATAGATCTTACATGTTATTGTATGCCAAGTACAAATAGTTAAGATAGAAAAACTCAGAATACTTTTTAGGGAAAATACAGCTAACTAATACCCCTTTAAAGTTTTACAGTTTTGCTTTGTCATCAACATTGCTCACAGATAACCCAAATCGTTCTGTCTTGTATGTAACGATTATATTTGTTGCTATGTGCATATGAAAATAAATAAGAATATTAATTGATTCCGACATTGCCAGAATTTATAAATAAATAATTCTGAAACATTCCCAATATTGCAAACATAATAGCAATACCAATGTTATAATGCTGGAGACGATCGTTTCTGTCTATTAGACGTCGTTAGTTGATTAAATGTTCCCTTTACTCTTAAGGTAATTTTATATTTAGTTTTACCTGTGAATAAATATGCATCGACATATACATCAATATATTTGTCTTTCAAAATTTTTAAACCATTTTTAAATTCATGTATCGTTATGTCTGAAAACTAACAAAGATGAATGTTCGAATGATAAAACAAGAGAAATTTTGTGATGATAAAAGTAATTAATTTTATTATCACTCAGCTAAATATTTCAGTATTTTGACAATATTTGTGGTAAATGTAGATAAAAGGTAAATTATGAAAATAATAAATAATTGGGATATTTACATCACAAAAAATATATATAAACGCCCACTTATTTTATGGAAATGCACATTTCAAGCAATCATAAACAAAACATTAAACACATCATTGACTCAAACGTATTATCATCATAGACACGGACACAGCATTTGTAAGACACATCATAGACACGGGCACATCAAATATAAGACACGTCATAGACACGGGCACAGCATTTGTAAGACACATCATAGACACGGGCACATCAAATATAAGACACATCATAGACACGGGCACAGCATTTGTAAGACACGTCATAGACACGGGCACAGCATTTGTAAGACACGTCATAGACACGGACATAGCATTTGTAAGACACGTCATAGACACGGGCACAGCATTTGTAAGACACGTCATAGACACGGACACAGCATTTGTAAGACACATCATAGACACGGACACATCAAATATAAGACACATCATAGACACGGGCGCAGCATTTGTAAGACACGTCATAGACACGGACACAGCATTTGTAAGACACGTCATAGACACGAACACAGCATTTGTAAGACACATCATAGACACGGGCACATCAATTGTCAACCACATCACACACACACACACAAACACACACACACACACACACTTTTGAACAAACACAACATTTTAGTTCAATAAGTACTTTTAATTTATTTTTATTATATAGTTTCTTCGAATCAATGTGGAGAAACCTTTCCTGATGTAGCAGGCGTCAAAATTCCACAAAGGATATGTAGGATACCCGGATGTGCCCTATCATATGTATGTGCTGAAGGATATAATGAAACTAGTAGCTTGTCAGATCGAAATGGTTTTTGTCAAGAGGATGGGAATTATTCTTTACCTCAAATTAACTGTTCTGGTAAGTTGATGCGCAAAATTCACATACGGGTATTTGCATTTAGGAATTATATTCATGATTGAATTTTATGCAAATTGTTATGTTATATTACGATATCGAGTGATTCTAAATGATTGGTTTTATTTGTATCCAGTCTGTATATGGAGAGATCTTGAGCATTTAATTTCAAATAACTGTTATCTACGGTGGTTGATTTGTTCTGTTTTGTGGTTTGGTGTTTCGGCATTTCGCCCGGAAAGCACGGCATTTAGTATTTCTTAATTCTTGTCCTTTCGTTGTTCAGGCCAGAAAGGAAGACATTTCGTACTTTTCAAATCTTGTCCTTGCGCTGTTTCGCTCCAAAATGACATTTATTTTGTAATACAATCTAGACCTTTCATTGTTTAATCCGAAACGATGGAACAACGAGAATTTTTTGCGAATGGATGACAATGTTACCCGTTAACAGATACTGACACATCATAGATACGGACACATCATTTGTTGGACACTCATCATAGATACGGACACATCATTTGTCAGACACATCATAGACACGGATACGTCATTTATCAGACACACATCATAGACATTGACACATCATTTCTTAAGACATATCATAGACACGGACACATCATTTATCAGACACACACCATAGACATTGACACATCATTTCTTAAGACATATCATAGAGGCGGCACATCATTTGTAAGACACATCATAGACATGGACACATCATTTATCAGACACACATCATAGACCAGTACATCATTTGTCAGACACATCATAGATACGGACACATCATTTGTCAGACACATCATAGATACGGACACACCATTTGTCTGACACATCATAGATACGGACACATTTTTCAGACACATCATAGATACGGACACATCATTTGTCAGACACACATCATAGATACGGACACATCATTTGTCAGACACATCATAGACACGAACACATCATTTGTCAGACACATCATAGATACGGACACATCATTTGTCTGACACATCATAGATACGGACACATTTGTCAGACACATCATAGACACGGATACATCATTTGTCAGACACATCATAGACACAGACACATCATTTGTCAGACACACATCATATACACGGACACATCATTGTCATATACATCATAGATATAGACATATCAATTGTCAGACATATCATTTGTCAGACACATCATAGACACAGACACACCATTTGCCAGACACATCATAGACACGGACACATCATTTGTGAGACACACATCATAGACACGGACACATCATTTGTGAGACACACATCATAGACACGGACACATCATTTGTCAGACACACATCATAGATACGGACAAATCATTTGTCACACACACATCATAGACACGGACACATCATTTGTCACACACATCATAGACACGGACACATCATTTGTCATATACATCAACGATATAGACATATCAATTGTCAGACACATCATTTGTCAGACACATCATAGACACAGACACATCATTTGTCAGACACATCATAGACACGGACACATCATTTGTCATACACACATCATAGACACGGACACATGATTTGTCTGACACATCATAGATACGGACACATCATTTGTCAGAGACATCATAGATACGGACACATCATTTGTCTGACACATCATAGATACGGACACACCATTTGTCTGACACATCATAGATACGGACACATCATTTGTCTGACACATCATAGATACAGACACATATTTTAGACACATCATAGATACGGACACATTTGTCAGACGCATCATAGACACGGACACATCATTTGTCAGACACATCATAGACACAGACTCATCATTTGTCAGACACATTATAGACACGGATACATCATTTGTCAGACACACATCATAGACACGGACACATCATTTGTCATATACATTATAGATATGGACATATCAATTGTCAGACACATCATTTGTCAGACAAATCATAGACAAAGACACACCATTTGTCTGACACATCATAGACACAGACACATCATTTGTCAGACACATCATAGATACGGACACATCATTTGTCAGACACACATCATAGACACGGACACATCATTTGTCAGACACATCATAGATACAGACACAGACAAATATATACACATATACATCTACTCACATGACTATATTTCATGAAAAAGGCCCAGGACAGACATGTTGATAATGGAAACAGTCAGTGTCAGTGTTTAGTGGTGGAGTAAAGATCCGGTTTTCAATGTATCCCTTGGACCACCAAACTTCCACAAATAAACTGGCAAATTTTAACACAAAAATTCAGGTTATATTCCAATGGGACTCAAACCCACGCTGATTATAGGCAAAGTGCTTCACGATTTTAAATGCGATGTTAAAACTTTTTCACAAAAATTCAGGTTATCATGGCGGCAAACCCACGCAGATAGTTAAAGTGCTTCACGATTTTAAATGCGTACTTGGCTGTGTATTATGTACAGCTATTGGAAATTTGCTTACCACTTTTTTGATTGACTCAAATATATATTTAGTTTAGTTTATCCAAATATAAGGAATGTCGTTCTCGAAAATCCAAATTCAAAAAATGTATCGTTCTCTTTTCTTTTTTATTACAGCATGTGCGTTAGGAAGCGAGTTTGTCGAAACTCCTGGACGATACTTTAATCCTGCAAATGCACCAGGTGCCCCTATATACGAACCTTCCACTGTGGGAAATCCATATACAGCGCTTGATTGTCAAAACAATTGTGTCAGTCGTACAATCGAAGGGCACGTTTGCAAAGTTGCATACTATATGAAGGATCCTACTGGCCGGGGATATTGTATTACATGGCCACTCAGAGTCGAGGATAATCCGGCGTTATACTCACAGTATCTCACGTATAATGCTTCATACACGGAGTTCGTGAGAACTTGCTTATAATCTATTTCTATTGTAAATTCAGAGGATATTCTGGTCAACACCTTCACAACAGAACATCTATCGATGACATGAAAATACAAATGTATCTAATATCTAGTATTGCGAACAAATTAAAGAATATGCATTTCAAAGATGAAAAGGTTTTATTTGTTGCAAGCCCAAAAAGGTAGTGAAATAACTAACACAAACTTTCAGAACCAGGCGCAGTAGATGACAAATTGCTCTCCAGTCAAAAACACTTGTCATAACTACAACTAAGTATTATGAAGGTATTGAAGATAGATTACATATGTCTGACTTTGCCACTTAGCCGTAATGTTGTTTACTTGGAAACACAAAACTGAGATATACTACGGAGAATATGTCTTTTTCAAGTTAAGTTACGTCACGGTTTCTCATATCAGTATGAAGCTTCAAAGAAACAATGTGGCTGGCATCATATCTGGTTAAAGCTGAACTGGGATAATATAAAACTTTTTGAACTTTGAATAAAACATGTGTGTTAAAAAAAATGTTTTGAAACATTCCCACATCATATTGCAGATATTTTTGTAATTGTTTCTCCGGAAAATCAAGTCCTATAGCAGGTATAAAAGGCTGATTAGTTATAACGTCGTCATTGTATATCTGTACTCGCAGCGTGAACGTGTGAAGTCCCAGAGCCGGAATAAAACTCGCGGACTTAGTCTTACCTGTACTTTTCAACGAAAATAAACGTCTGTGCCTCGAATGAACTTTTTAGCAACGTACAATAAAAAAAGTCTAATAGATTAACTGACAGAAGTTTCATGTTCCTGTGTTAAGTTTGTCATCAGTTATCGCGGAACATGAAATTTCACGTTTTGGTCTCTATGACCTTGACCTTTGACCCTATGACCTTGAAAAGGTGCGCACTCCTAGAGAAAGCCTAGCAGACTTAGTGTTAGAAGATTTATAATCCATTGTTAAGTCCGTCACCAGTATTGCGGAAAATTAAATTTTACGATATGGTCTCTGACCTGGATCTTTGACCCTATTACCTTGGATAGGTACACACTTCTAGAGAAAGTCTAAGAGACTCTCACCAGTTATCAAGGAACAGGAAATTTTACTTTTTGTCTGTGACATTGACCTTCGACCGTATGACCTTGGAAAAGTATACAGTTCTAGAGGAAGTCAGGAGACTAATTGACAGAAGTTTCATGTTCCTGTATTAAGTCTGTCACCATTTATCCCAGAACACAAAATTAAATATTTTGGTCTCTGTGACCTTGACCTTTGACCCAATGACCTTGAAAAAGTACACAGGTCTGGAGAAAGTCCAGGAGAGTAACTGACAGAAGTTTCATATTCCTGTGTTTCTCCAGTTATCGTGGGACATAAAATTTCACGTTTTTCTCGCTATGGCCTTGACCTTTGTATATATAACCATGAAAAAATATACAGTTCTAGGGAATGTCTAAGAGACTAACTGACAGAAGAGTCATGTTTCTGTCTTAAGTATGTCGCCAGTTATCGGGGGAAATAAAATTACACGTTTTGCTCTCTGTGACCTTGACCTTTGATTCTATGATCTTGAAAAAGTATGTAGTTCTGGAGAAAGTCCAGGAGACTAACTGACTTAAGTTTCATGTTCCTGTGTGAAGTCTTTCACGAGTTATTGTGGAACATAAAATTTCACGTTTCGGTCTCTGTGACCTTGATCTTTGTCCTAATGACCTTGAAAAAGTATACAGTTCTGGAGAATGTCCAGGAGTCTGACTGACAGAAGTTTCATGTCCCTATGTTCAGTCTTTCTCCAGTTATCGTGGAACATAAAATTTCACATTTTTGTTTTGGTGACCTTGACCTTTAACCTAATGACCTTGACTAAGTTTCATGC